>JACXGI010003305.1:0-55089 GCA_016801175.1 Esox masquinongy | reverse complement strand
CATTCATAACAATTTTGACATGCGTTTTTCTGGATTTTTTTGTCTCTCACTGTTCAAATAAACCTACCATTAAAATTATAGACTGATCATTTCTTTGTCAGTGGGCAAACGTACAAAATCAGCAGGGGATCAAATAATTTTTTCCCTCACTGTATATGGCCTACAACAATTAGTTTCAGTCTCAATTTATAAAACATTTTACAGCCCACTGCGCAACAGGACCAAATCTTTAAACCTAGCTGTGTACTCACACAGTGTCTATCTTTCAATAAATCTTGGTATTTGTCATTCAGTGCTATGTATGTTATTTGGTAAAACTGCAGAGACATTTTAAACCTACTGCAGGAATATTCAGATCTGGACCTCGAAGCCAGTTCCACTCCATTTTCTCATTGCGACTGTCTAATCAGGGACTTATCTAGACCTGGGACACCAGGTGGGTGCAATTAATGATGAGGTAGAACAGAAAACCATCAGGCTCTGGACCTCATAGGGTAAGAGTTGAATACCTCTGACCTACTGCATGTATCCAATAGCACATAGCCACAATGTGGTCAAAACACCATTCACAGTATATTCATGTAGTACTGTAAGTTAGTGTATATTTCTAATTCTGTTTGAATAAAATATGTCTGTTGAAAGCGTTTTGTCATAAATGTGTGTGTGTGTATGTGTGTATGTGCGTAGAGGGGGGGTTAATGAAGTGCCAGTTTATGCTATAATTCTCTTAGGAAAGCAAGTAATTAAATGCATATTAAATTCGTAGGTCATATAAAGTCCTCTAACCCTAGAGCATGTTAACTATGCAGTCTGCAAACATAACACCATATGCAAATTAAAATCACACAATCTCTGCTAACTCTTCGTCCACTAGCTAGTCCCATGAAGTAACAACAGTAGGTGTGAGCAGTGTTGGACGGAGCCCAGGGTAGAGCTTGTCAGGGCTGTGCTGTGTTCCAGGTGTCTACAGAGGCCTCCTGTCTTTCTGGCTGCCTGACCCACAATGGTACATTCCATATGTCCCCTTCCTGTCACTGTCACACTGTTCCGCACACCGTGCATCCTACGCTGGCTCGCCTGGCAGCCTCTCTTAGCCCACTTCCCCCCACTAGTGAATAATGTGCGCATTAGAAGCACTGCAGCTCAGAGTGGAACACACACCACATTTTCAGCATTCATATAAAAGCTGTGCATATAGTACATTATTAATAGTGAGGTCTGAACCTATATTATGTAAAATCAAGAGAATCAAATATCACCTTCAGGCACAGTTTTCATTTTTTCACCACGTCTTCATTTTTCAGAGGTGGCACTGGACTCAAATCAACAGGGTTGTAAGATTGGATAGAGATTTAAAATATACTGGCATTAGTCAAGCAGCCCTACATTAGTGTTCTGCTGTAAAGCGTGTTGGAGCAGCCAAGCTCTCCCAAGTGGCCTGGCTAGTCTGTCACTAGTGGCCTGGTTTCAGTTTGCCCTGCAATTTAGGGATAATTAAGTCGTAAATCTTCCACACCTACATGATAGTGGTGTACCAGATTACAGAAGCCACCCCTAAGCTGAGGAATGGGATTCCGTTCCACAATTCACCTGATAAGAAACCAATTCAGCCTCCTTCCATACCCAAGCAGCTGCTTCCCTGGCTCACCTTGGGCTAACAAAACAAAAATATCCTTTACAATGTAATGCAGCCACACATGGTATATCATCATCAGAAACATATATTGGTATAGAGGGCTTGTTCATCAATTGCATTGCTTCATGGAAGTCCCAGGAATAATGCGAATGCTTTTGATTAAGGAGAAGGGAGAATACTGTTGCAGCCGCCACACACACTAACTAATGATAACAAGGGCAAACACCACTAAGCTAAATATGACGTCCCCCACACCTAGAATCAATACGATGAAACGCTGTGCTTCTGTTTTGTGAGTCACCTTCAAACACATCTTGTGATTGGTAGAAAATAATTTGCCGGCGTACGTGACCGACAATGTGCTATAGTCGTTCCTTCCAGATCCACAGCATTTATCGGTCACCATTTGACATCTTTGGTGATGGGCTGTTGTGTGTTTTTGTATATTTGTGGGTGAATGATAATTGATTAACCCACATGAATCATTATGAAATAAATGATACTGCTACCGTGGTCTTCAGATATTTGTCCCCTACACTTCCATCGATTCATGCGTGGGTGTTTCCTGTGCCTTCTCAGAGCCCAGGGGTGTCATTCCAGTCCCACAACAGAGAGCTTCAATAAAACATTGTGTTTTCGCTCAATAAGGCCTGGTTAAGGCTGCTCCCGTGCTGCATAATAAATCACTAAAGCAATATAACCCAGGCAAGAAACTCCTGTATTAACATTCCAACTCTAATAGTATTACCAGAGTGTTGCAGAAAGTATTTTGTCTTACAGTGTTGAGTTTGTTTCATCACAGCCCTCTCTCATTTCAAGTCCTAACTCATCAAGTCTTCATTACACCTATGTGTTTCACTAAAAATGTTCATCACTTTGTTCTGCCACCCATCCCCTGCCAAAGACACGCTGCTTCAATCACATCAAATTACTTTCTTCACAGTCTCCCTTTCAACAGCCTCCCACTCTCTCTCTACCCCATCACTCTCTCCTGTTGCCCCATCACTGTTGCCCCATCACTCTCTCCTTCATTGTTCATAGCTTCTTTATTAAATAATATGGAATACATAGTTGCTGAAGTATTCAGACTCCTGACCAATTGTCTCATGTTAGCGAATTTCAAATGGTATATTGACATTTTGAGTTGTTTAATGTTTTGTATAAACACAAACTCAAAATCAATTTAGGGTGTCATTGGTTTTATGTTAGGGAATATTTGTATGAAAAAATGTTTTGTACATCCACCTTTTGCTGCAAAAGCAGCTTTAAGTCTTTTGGTAGGTATGGACCAGCTTTGCATACAGTGGCCGAGTAATTTTGGCCCATTCATTTTGTCAGATTTGCACCAGATTTTCAAATAGTACCACAGATTATCAATAGGATTGAGACCACGACTTTGACAGGGCCACTGTAGGACATTCACCTGTTTGTCTCAAGACACTCCAATGTTGCTTTGGCCTTTTGCTTCGGATCATTGTCATACTGAAAGGTGAATTTCCTCCCAATCTTCTTTTCCTCCCGTTTTTTAGTGGACTGAAGCAGGTTCTTTTTCAGTAGTTCCCTGTGTTTTGCTTTGTCCATTCTTCCCTGCTGATGATTTATATTCCTTGTTAGGTATGCACCACACATAGCTCTGTGAGTTTTGGCCAAAAAAGTCTATCTTGGTCTCACGTGACCACAAAACCTTTTCTCAAATCGCAGCTGGATCAATCTCATGCTTTCCGGAAAACTTCAGATGTGCTTTGAAATAGTATTTCTGAGTAACAGCTTCTTTCTTGCCACCCTCCCATACAGGCCAATGGTATTCAGAGCTCTTGATATGGTTGACTGCTGCACAATTAGTCCACACCCAGCTACTGAATTCTGTAAATCCTTCAAACTGATTGTTGGCCTCTGTGTGGCGTCTCTCGCAAGTCTCCTTTGTGTTTAAGCGCTGAGTTTTGAGGTAAAAACTTGTACTAGGTTTTTGGATAAAAATAATGGGTATAAATTGCCATCGGAACCTATAATCACATAATTCCATATACAACAGATGGCTAGTTTTACAGGCTTAATGTACTACAGTCTAATGTGATGTTTTGGCTTCTTTGTAAAACCCCCCCAGGCGAAATTAAGGAGAAGTACATTAGGCTATTGTATTTTTGTACCTTACAATAGAAATGGCAAATAATTTCTTGGCAGTGCCTGGTTGGTGTGATAAAATTTCAACTTCTTGATTATTGATCCAAATGTGCTCACTGGGATATTCAAGCACTGGGTATTATTTTGTTGAATTTTCTACGTAATCCATGCATTTGTGTTACTTTATCACATTTATTGTTTTACTTTTCTGTTGAATGCCCCATGATCTTTAATTTCCTTCAACAGTGGGGTTTTTATCCATAAAATGTGACAGCAAGTTTAATGGTTAAAAGGCGGAGGCCAATCTTAAGATAATTTCTTTCATCTGTGTGGGACCTTCCAGAGCTAAGTTGTTGAAAACTGATCCAAGCAACATACTTTTGGTTTATTTTTATTTATTTTTGGGTTTTTATATATTTCCCAACATTAAACGAATGTCAGATTGGATTAATTTATTTTTATTCAATAATGAGAGCATTTTGCATGCTTTTAATACTTTTGCAAGGCACTATACACTTCTCTCTCTCAGTAACATAATGGGGAAATATGAGGCTGGCTTCACTAATTGGGACTGACAATACATTTACGTAACCTCCATGCCTCCCAAACAAGACGCAATTACTGGCCCCTGCTCTTAATGACCTCGGCCCCAGTCCATTGGGAACCACACAGCACTGCCCCTCTGTTCCAGGTAAGACCAAGCGGGTGTGAGCCAGAGGTCAACTCTCTCCAACAGGAGCCCTGGCGCTGTAATCCAAAAGGACAGACACTTCAGTAGAGAGAGTACACAGCCCCCCAATTTCCGCCAGGACCCCAAATCAGGGGAAGGGAGAAGGCTGGGACATGGATGGCAGATTTATTGTGGCCCAGTGAGGGAGAGTGAGGGCACTGACCTCATTAAAAGGCTTTACTGCTCTCTGAAGCTCCTCATTAACCCCCCACACCAACCGCTCCAAAACATCCTTTCAAATAGTTTGCATTTGAACATTTGAGCATTTGTGTTAAGTACACTTTATATTAATACCTCAGAGATACTTTTTAAAGCTTTATTATTAGATGCAACTGCAACCGTAACCTGCAACTGTAATGATGAAACCCTATATTCAATAGAAAATAGTACAAAGATAACATAAGAAATTGTTGAAACTGAGACATTATATTGTTTCTTGAAAAATATATGCCCACTTTGAATTTGATGCCAGCGACACGTTTCAAAAATGCTGAGACAGAGGCAAAAACAGACTGGAAAAGTTGTGTAATGCTAAAGAACTAAACCTAGTGGATCACACAACTAATTGGGTTAATTGGCAACAGGTCAGTAACATGATTGGGCATAAAAAGAGCATCCCAGAGAGGATGAGTCTTTCAGAAGTAAAGACGGGGAGGGGTTCACCACACTGAAAGACTGCAGCAATATAAGAATAACGTTTCTCAATGTAAAATTGCAAAGACTTCAGGGATGCTGTATGCAAGGGACAAGGCTGAAAACCAATATTGGATGGTCGTGATCTTCGGGCTCTCGGACGGCACTGCATTAAAAACAGACACATTTCTGCAGTGGAAATCCCTGCATTGGCTCAGGAACACTTCCGAAAACCATTATCTGTGAACACAGTATGTCGCTGCATCCACAAATGCAAGTTAAAACTCTACCATGCAAAGAAGAAACCATATTTAAACAAGATCCAGAACCGCCACCGCCTTCTCTGGGCCTGATCTCATTTAAGAAGGACTGAGGCAAGGTACAAAACTGTCCTGTGGTCTGATGAATCAAAACGTGAAATTTTTCGTAATTATGGATGCCGCGTCCTCTGGACTAAAGATGAGAGAGACCATCAGGCTTGTTATCAGCGCACAGTTCAAAAGCCAGCATCTGTTATGGTATGGGGGTGCATTTATGCATATGGCATGGGTGACTTGCACATCTGTGAAGGTTCCATTAATCCTGAACAATATATATAGGTTTTGGAGCAACATTAGCTGCCATCTAGACAACGTCTTTTTCAGGGAAGGCCTTGCTTATATCAGCAAGACAATGCCAAACCATATTCTACACGTATTACAACAGCATGGCTCCGTAGTAAAAGAGTCTGGTGTTAAACTGGCCTGCCTGCAGTCGAGATCTCTCACTGATTGAAAACCTTTGGCACATTATGAAACGAAAAATATGACAAAGGAGACCCCAAATTGTTGAGCAGCTGATATTCTATATCAAGCAAGAATGGGAAAACATATCACTTTCAAAACTACAGCAATTGGTCTCCTCAGTTCCCAAACTCTTACAGAGTATTGTTAAAAGAAGAGGAGATGCAGCACAGTGGTAAACATGTCCCTGTCCTAACATTTTTGAAATGTGTTGCTGACATCAAATTCAAAATCTGCATGTATTTTTCCAAAAACAATAGTGTTTGACAGTTTCAACATTTGATATGTTGTCTTTGTTCTATTTTTAATTAAATATAGGGATAAATTATTTGCACATCATTGCCTTCTGCTTTTATTTGCATTTTACGCAGCGTCCCAACTTCTTTGGAAACAGGGTTGTAGAATTGTACATTGCTCTTTAATTATACATTTTAAATGTCTTGGAATGTGCTGTAAGAGGCCGGTTTGCAATATTCTACACTTCCTAACTACCTCATCTACAGAATGCTACAGAATACATATTCCTCCTCTTCACTGCCTTTTATCTTTCATCTCAGTAAACTTCTTCGCTTGAATCAAAGGCATAATAACTCAAGTAGGATTTAAGAAGGGAGATATTGTATAGTTGAACACAGCCAATAAGTCCACTTAAATATTGTATAGTAACACAGGGGAACTCAGTCAAAAAAGTCTGCCCTGAGTCCAGTCAGATGATAAGAGATGACAGGCACTTAAATGTGCTGCCAACTGGACACAAAGCTCTGGCAAATAAAGCCAGCCCATATCCCCGCTCATCAGTACTCAGACAGCACAGCCTGGAACACCAAATGATGCGTCTCATACAAATAATTAGAGAGCAAATCAATACTGCTTGGCTGAAATAATTGAGGAGCAGTCAACTACAACCACAAAACACACAGTGGAAAACATGCATGGCTACCATAGTTACAGGAGACAGCTAGTGATTGGAGTGTGTTTCTCCAAGTTCCCAAATCAGAAATAAACGATTTTTTTTTCATTAGAGATTAGCAATAAATACTGAGGTCTCTGACTAAACTTCCTATGCAATTTATAAAGTATCTTATGGAGAGAATTCAAGTACCCCAAAAACCAGAAGCTTGAATTTATCAGTAACTGAGTGGGTGGATGTAGAGTGGGACAGACATTTAAGGACTTCAATTGTCAAGCAGCACACAGGGGGGACAGGATTTGTGTGTGTATGTGTGTGAGAGAGTAAGAGAGAGCAAGAGAGAGAGAATCAGGATGGTTCTACTCACCAGCCTGGTTGGTTGTGATGTTCACAGAGGAGTATTGTGGTGAGTAGGGGCTCTGGTCGGAGACCCCATTGACAGCCTGCACCTCAAAGGTGTACTGTGTGTGGGCCAGTAGGTCGCTGATGTAGACGCGGGGCTCTGTCAGACCCAGCTGACGGGGCACAAACCGCACGTTGTCCCCACAGCGCGTGCAGCCGCCTCGGCCCCCTCCACAACTCTTACAGATGATGTTAAAGACGACGTCCTCTCGACCACCCGACTCCCTTGGAGGCTGCCACTCAAGCATCAGTGATGTCTCGTTCACGATTGACAGAACGTTTTGAGGAGCCGATGGCACTGCTGTAGAAACACAGAAGATAGAAAGTCAACATCTGAGTTAATAACACATGTCTCATGTTTGCCTTTTTAGAAAATGGTGGAGACATAGTAGGGACTCGATGTAGTCAAACCAGAAAAATTGGCAGGTTTTGTGGGGGCTCTGCGGTGCAGGAACACCAGAGCCAGTATCACAATAAAGGAACTTTACTGGAGGATTGAGAACCCACATACCCACAAATACATTACAGACTCTGAGGTCTTTGCCTAGCATGCTCAACAAAATACAGGATGCCCATTTAAACACCACATGTAGATAGGGTGACTTATCAAATCCTTTAGTTATAGCAGAACATCATGTAGACAAAGGAGGACAGAGAAAGTGACTGTATCTCGCACACAAACATTACTTACAGAGGCAATACTGGTTGAAAGTAAGGATCCCCATGGCATTACATTTTACTGACAGCTCCAATGAACAAACAGTGAGCAATGTTTATCTGTATGGGCATGTGCAGCAAATTAAGGAGGATGCCCTCTTCAGGGCTAATGAGATGAACAAGGAAATTCCCCCCGCCCACAAACTCCAAAACCTGAATTGATCACTAATTTAACCGCCCTTTAAATTGTCTCCTATTAAGAGACTTCCAGGCCTGGAGCTCAGCCTGTCAAGGGCCTCTGTATGTGTCTCCCTCACGCAAAACAGCCTTCTAAACATCGTATCCTTCCTGGGAGGGCTGGGATGGGTGGCTAATGGCCCCTGTTAGCTTGCAGGCCACTCACATGGGCCCGTTTGCCTCCTTTAATCAGCCTGGGCCCGCTGTGTTTAATACCAGCGACGTGACGCTGCTTTCTCATTCACAACAGCTGCTCTGTTCCCAGAGCCGGGCTTATGCAAATCTCCTTTGTTGTAGGCGCTCAAATCTTCCCTCCCTCTCCCTTTCAGGGAGGAGGGAAGGGGAAAAAAGCCACAGTGGTGAATGGAGCTGGCTCACTCTCTTCTTCTATTCCCTCTCCCTTTCACCCCTTTACTACTTTCTTAGAACAATCTATACTGGATATTCCTCTTTGTATCGGTCTTTTCCTTAATCTTTACCCAGCCTGTGTTCTTTCTCTTTTCTTAGCCCCTCAAGTTAACCACTAATATCAACTAACATTTTGATACTTCTTTTTCCCTGGTCCACACAACTCTGGCGTTACAAGCTTCATGCTCAACCTACTGAGCTACACAGGACTTACAAAAGTTCTATTACCAGCACAGCTGAGCAATGTTCTAAAGCTTTAGCAGTGACTAAACAGATTTTAGTAATAAGAACTTGGTGGCTCTCATGATAAACAATAAAATTCGTACTTCTCAGTATATGTGGGAACCCATACTTGTGATTGCAAAAAAATATAAAATAAACATACATATTTTTATTCTATTATAGATTATTTAACAAATTATGATAAAATGTGTGGTAAATGTGTTCAGATTTTTCTTTAAAAAACATATTGCTTCTTAGTTACGTACTACTCTGTCAGCAGCAAATCTGGACGTTGGACAGAATTCCCATGCATATCAATTACTTGACTAAGTGGAAGGACTGCACCAAAGAGATACTAATGATTTCATCACATTACTTTTACAGCACAGTGTTAATGGACCACTTTGGGACATTGAAATTAATGACTGGGTCTCAATGTATTCTTGAAGATAGTTCTCAATGGGCTTGTTTACATTACACTACATTTTCCGAGAGAAATCAAAGAAAACTCGAGACGCTATATTATTTTGTTGCATTAACTTGCAGATATTGATAGCTTGAGACGCCACCTGCCATGGTAATGTGGGCCACATTTACGAAAGACCTCCCCACCGGAGTTTTACAAGTGCGGAGAAAACTGTGTTGGAACTGTATCTAGTTTCTGTGCTGTGCACACACTTACAGCTTAATTTTCCAGCGATTTACGGCCACAATCCTGCGTGGTACGTCTCGAACATGCCAGTGTAAATACACATGCTATGGAAATTATTATGCAAACTAAGTTGCGTTTTATTCTCCCTTCTGTAATGTAAACACGCTCTAAACAAGTATTGCCTAGATGGTGCCAAAGAAGCCTCCGCTGTGAAATAAAGAAACAAATTCCCATCTTAACTTCGCCAGAGACCACCTGGACAAACCTCAAGGTTTCTGGAAGTCTTCTATGGACAGAGAAGTCTAAAATTAACCTTTTTTGTCACAATCAGAACCACTATGTTTGGCGAAAACCCAGCACTGCCTACCACCAAAAGAACCTTATCCCAACAGTCAAGCATGGTGGTGGGAATGTCATGTTCTGGGGCTGCTTTTCCTCCTCTGCACCTGGTTGACTACACATCATCAAGGGAACCATGGATTCTGAGGTATACCAGGAGATTCTTGAAGAGAACATCAGTCAAGGAGCTAAACCTGGCCTGGAAATGGTCTATCAACCAGAAAATGACCCTAAGCATTCTTACAATGGCTCAGGAGAAAGAAGGTTTTGATTTTGGATTGGCCGAGTCCTTACCTTAATCCAATCGAGATGCTGTGGCAGGACCTGAAAGTAGGCAGTACATGCCAGACATCCCTGAAACCTCATTCAATTGACAGAGGTCTGTCAGGAGGACTGGGCAAAATTAAGGGAAAACACTCCTGTATATTAAAGTCTCATACGAGAAGAATAAAGTTGTTCTATCCTGTGGAAAGCAGTACAGGGTCTAGGTTTTTCTGAAGGCTCTCATGACTCTGAAATTGCGTTTTGGAATTGGGATTGTTTCCATTAATGTTCTGACAACTGACATCCATAATCAGCTAAATGTGGACAAGCTTCTCCACCCACCAAGTGAATTGGAGCAAGCTCATGGATACTCTATTTGAAGTGCAGACTTGACTACAGAAAAGAGCTTGTTTGAAAGAAGATTTTACCACTGTGACAAAGGAACATTTGTACCAAAAGCTTCCAAAACATATTTCAGACCTTCACTGCATTAACAATGGCAGTTACAACTGGAGTGCAAGTTTGGTTAGTAGATTAGTAACCATGTTTTGGTACAGAGCTGCAGCACTCATGACACATTCACAGCATGACACATACATACAGACACACACAAACACACATACATACACACTAACACACATACACAGCATGACACAAATTTAGACACACACAAACACACAAACTACTTTTTCTTAGTTGTTTTCATTTTCATTTTTTGGTCTATATTTTCAGTTATATTTACACTATTCAATAATTATACTCTTTATCTCTGCAGTCTACATGTTTTTGTTAAATGTATTTTAATTCTAATGTGTGTTTTGCCAGTTGTTTATTTTTCTTTTAGTGTTGGACATTCAAGAAGTACAGCTGTTGCCATGGGGTCAGTTAATGTTGCTCTAAATAAACAAACAAATGAACACATTCAAATTCAAATGGCTTTATTGGTATTACAAGAGGAATCTTGGCCCAGACTATTCTCCCTGTCTGTCACTCTACAATGCTGCACGGCCTAGACAGCAGCAGGACTCTGTGATGTGAGGAGTGGAAGCTGGCCTGTGTGTGTTGGGCCAGACCCATAGGCTGGATGAGCATGTCAGCTCTGGGTGTTCATGTTTATGCATTGTCAGGTAGCCTAGCGTTTAGAGCATCTGACCAGTAACCAAAACCTTTGCTTGATTTAATCCCTGAACCAGCAATGTGAGAAAAATATGTTGTTCTGTCCCTGATCAAGACAGTTAATCTTAATTGCGCACAGGTCATTGCAATAAATTAGAATCTTAGTCGACTTAAATCGTAAAGACACAGTAAAAAATATAAATAAAAAATAATTGACCACTCTCTGACTGTAAAACTGTTTATTTGTGTGGTTGCATGGGAGCACGCATGGATGCATTTGTTTCCTGATACTTACTTGTGCAGGGCATCTGGAAGGGGTCTGAGTCTGTGCGATAGTAACCATTGCGGCACACACAGTTAGTGGCTCCTTCATTGGTGGTACGGCTGTTGATTGGACACTGCATGCAACTTGCGTCGCCCTGTATGGGCTTGAAGAAACCCGATGGACAAGCTGAAAAAAACAACAACAACAGATGAGGCAGGTAAGTAACAGACATATTGCCATTTACATACAGGTATTTTTGTTTGGTCTGGTTTAGTCCCTGTTTGGCTGCATCTCACTTCACAACGGATGCAGTCCCGTGACCACAATGCAAAAGACACAAACAACACACCACACAGTCAAAGCATAAATATACATTAGTGCATCCTACACATGTGAAACATTTTCTCAGGGGATGCCAACATAGCATGTACAATACTGTGGTTTCCTTTATTTATTCAGCACACTCCCATCGCAGTAGTCACTAAGATCCTCTGAAGTGCTCTACTTGCTGTGAAGTGCTCTTTAAGGTCCTCTCTCGGCGAGTGGAGGACAACTTCCATCCTTGGATAGGCAGGATGACAATAACACACTGCTATTTCCAAACGGTGTGTTAGTGTGCGCGTGTTTAAGTAAAAAGCAGTCACGCACTCACATTAACAGTGAAACTCACTCTAAACTCCTCTTCATCTTCACTGCACCCCCTGAACAAACAAACACACACACACACACACACACACACACAGACACTCATATGCACACACAGACACTCATACGCACACATCGTGGAATCATTCTCAGAAAACACATTAGCACCTGTTCAGGCACTAGATAACTAAGTACTGTACTGGGGCCAAACCAGCATAGATTGGTTAAGCTTGAGATAGTCAATTCCCACTTCCCTCACTAGTCATCTGTAAGAGGAGGAAATGTAGTTTTGTCTCCACACTCGCTATAAAGTGACTTTAAAAGGGTACACACTCACATGGCACATTTATGAATAACCTCCACAGTGTTCTGAAAGTCTGTATATCAGTGCCACCAGAAAACCATCCTACTGATGCAATAAGCAACATTGGGAATGGTCAGGAATACATACACATATAGATAGATAAACAAAAAAACATATGAATATCTGTTACCTGCACCGTATCCCATCTCATAAAATCTCACTGTGTTCTTTGTCCAGGAATAATAAAACCGCAATTTCCCTACACATCCCTGGTTGGAGTTGGCAATTACAGCTGGATTAAAGTACGTGCCATATGGAAATGTCTGCAGCTGAAGCTTTATTTGAAGAAGGTCAAGGCACGAGACAGAATAAGTCTGGGTTCAATCCCACTGTTTATACTAGTAAGACAGATCCCAGTGTCCCTGCTGGAGAACCATGCTGGTGCAGGATTACTGCTCTTTTCCAATCACAATTCCACACAAGTTCGCAGTAGAAGACGTCTCAATCATCTCCCTAAAAGTGCTGCACACACTAGAGCCCTTCCGTGCCACAGTAGCCAAATCCCCAGTCCTGGCACATCAAACTCAAGATTCCTCAGAAGAACGGTCACACACACAACTTTACTTAGCTGTCTAAATTAGGACACCAATGCCTAACCCTAACCCTAGTTCTAACCCTAGACCTAGTTCTAACCCTAACCCTAGTTCTAAACCTAACCCTAGTTCTAACCCTAAACCTAGTTCTAACCCTAAACCCAGTTGTAACGTCTGCCTTAAACGTACACTTAAGCTGAAGAATTTCCTTTTTCAAAAATGGGACATGCAAAATGTCCCTATTAGTCATCATTTTCAGACTTATCCACAGTTTTATCCCTGTTATACAGTTAAGTAGGAAACACACCCACAGACAGATGGACAGACAGGGAGACAAAGAGACTTCATATGGACGAGATCATAGTCATAAACGTCAGTTGTAGGAAACAGTATGGGGGATAAATATTAGTGCTGACATGTTTTTTCTGTTTCCAAGATTGATATAGGGGAAGTGGGCCTGTACAAAGTGAAACATGAGGCTAATGCATTGAAAATAAGTCGCCAGAGTCACTGAATGAAACCCAGCTACAGCTTTGTGGAATGGGATTAAGACTAAAGGACAAAGTGATGTCTATGGCAGTGAAGAGCGCAGAAGAGCATTATCAAAGGAAATAGCAGAAAGAGGCAGCAAGAGGGAAAATGAAAAGTGAGCAGAGGAGAGAAAAGAAAGACAGAAGGCAGTACACAGAGCTAAAAATGACTGAATGGGTATGTTTGAACTCTAGGCCAAGCATTTGCTATCTGGAAGTTAGAGTTGGGAGTGATGCATATTATTAGTCCATTGTTTCGTAGACAAATATGGCCAAGTATAGCTTTCTATATCATTATTGTTCCTACTGTACTATAGACATTAAAACATTGATAATTCAGTGTCCATGACAGACGGACATACAAACAGACTAACAGAGGGGGGATGGGGATTCCACAAATCTTTCAGGAGGCTATGTTGAATGGCTGGAGAGCTATAGATGGTGTCAGATGTAGCCCGCAGACGAGTACACAGCTCTGATTAAAAAGCAGATCAGCTCTTTGATTCTCTCCTAGCTCAGATTGTTACTGTTGGGCTGTTTGATCACAATCTCCCTCGACTCCGTCAACATGGAAGGGCTAATGCCTTTTTTGGATGTAGCCTCCAACTTCAGACACCCCTCTGGCAAGGGGAGGTAATTATGAGGGATACATTCATTGATGGAGTTTTATTTTCTGTTCACTCTTTTCTACTTTTTAAATGTCTCTATGAATAAGATTAACTAAATAAGAATGTTTTTCTTCTCAGAAGCCCTCAGAACACATGGAATTTCATGGAAGCGATGAAACATTGTATTAAGTGAAGAAGAAATGGGGAACAGAAACATTGCAATGGAATTATAAACACTTCAGATATAATTTAGTGGCAGCCATGTCAAAGAGTCCAGATCACCTCAAAGTGGTTCCAGGCACAAGTCAGGCTGTCAAATCTCTGTCTGCTGTTCACCGGAGCAGAGACAACACAGTGACTGGCTAGAGCCCAAACCTTTCTCTCTGTGTTTATGACCTTTAATAAAACATCCCAACATAAATCATTTAATTGTTAGGACTACAGACTCACTGTATAGAACTTGTACTGAGAGGTGAGTCCTCTGTGTCAGGGTGCCAGTCAGATTTCAAGCAGGTAATTTGCTGGTTGTTTCAAAGACTTCTTGGAAGTTTTAGCCAGGAAGATTTATTTCAAAGAAGAGGAAAAACCGGGATCTCAGAGCCACTGTATCCAACCTAGTCTGTGTGTGTGAGCTGGGGCTCCATTGTTTTTTAGAGGCAATGATGAAGACGAAGCCAACCACTGAAGCATTCTGAGCTGCATTCTGAGCTTCACGGAAGCATTCTAAGCCGCCAGAGCATCTGGTTTCTCCAGCTCAGTTTACACACACACACACACACACACACACACACACACACACACACACACACACAGGCATGCATGCACAAACATGCACATGTGCACACACATGCCAGACACACACACGTGTAGAGAACCATGCACACACGTGCACCCACAAGCACACACACACACACACACACAAAGGCATACACACATGAAGCGCAGACATACGAACCCACACACACATATACCCAAACACAAAAGCGCACAGGCACCGTAACACAGCCAGGCAGTAGGGCAGAGCAACCGTGTGCCCAGACAGACATTTCCATCACCATGGTCAGGGAATCAGCTGGTTGAAAACAGCCACTAATCCAGCCAGAGACAGTCTATTGACAAAATCCCATGACCTGTTCCACACCTCCCTCCCCGACTCCCCTCGTCCCCATCCCCCCAGCAACCCCGCCCAACAGAGAGGTCCTTTGTCCAGCAAGCTGGGGGACTGCAGCAGTGACCGTGGACACCCCCCAACCCGCTCCTTTTTCCCCGCTCCTCTTATTCAGCTGCTTCAAGACTCCCCCAAAAAGGCTGCATTTCATGAAAGCGGCATTAAAAAGAAACAAGGGAGAGAAAGAGGTGTAAGGTGTGCGCCTGTGTGCATGGATGGGTGTTTGTGTGTGTGTGTTGTTGTGTGTGTGTATGCAGGCCGAGGTGAAAGAGAACAGGCTGAAGGGGAAAATAATTGGAGGTGTGAGGTTTTGTCAGCGCAGCAGAAAGAAAGTGCTGAAAGCAGTGAAATTGGGCAGAGTAACAGGGCTTATCTGTGTGGATGTGCATGCTCCTATTGTGACAGAGAGCACCACTGTAGGGGAGCAACAGGCTTGTGCACAGCTCCGCAGCTCCTGGTCCAGTGTATTTTGAAATAATCACTGGGAAATCGAGATCAGATGTTATCCCTTAATAAGGATAGACCGGGAAGAGAGTGGGCTTTTTGGTGCTATGCACACTGTCCCACGGGACAGGGAGCAAGTAAAATCTAAATTAGATTAGGAAAAACTGTTTGCAATAATAGGGGCAGCTTGCAGATATTAATCATTTTACTGTTCATAATCCTGAGATGTTTACATATGATGTTTACTAACAACCAAGACAGTGGTCATGTAAGGAGGATTCAACCTGAAATTAAGTTACATTTAATTGATTGGATTTGAGAGATTTGCCGATCCCGAAAAGACTAGCGGCTTGTTTCTTCACAAAAACATCTGTTGAGCCTGAATGATTTGAGCAACAAACAATTAAAAGACATCATTGAAATGCTGAGAAGCCACGCAGGAGAGGAGGTTAGAAGGTATTACAAACTGGGTGGTTAAAAAAAGTGAATGCTGATTGGCTGAATTAAATTAGAGCCTGGGCTTCGCCAGCTAATTCAATCAGGACAGTGTGAAAGCAATTAGAAAGCTTGTGTTTTGGCATATACAGTCTCATATAGCAAGGCTTTCAGCCATGATGAGACAAGATGAGACGATATGGCCAATGCACCACAGGTAAGAGCTGTTTTTAGGCACAACACATTGCCAAGACCCACAACATGCCTTTTTGATCTTATATAAACCAATTACCAATGCAATTAGGGCAGTAAAAATGGATGTGATGTCTCATATACAACGGCTATTAGCCAATCAGCAAAAAGGATACAAACCATTTGATTTATAAGACACTATATATGAGAAAACATTTTTTGACTGTTGTAATTGTGCTGGTATGTAGTTCATAATTGCATTAATAAATCTCTGGAATGAACGGTATATGGCAATTTTTATGCTTGACTCAACAACACCCTCTAATTCAGCTTAGATATATATAAGAAATAACTGGACATTGTCTAAAATACTGAAGGAAGCTCAAACAGCTGTCAAAAACTGTTATCATCACACAGCTGAAACTAACTAGTTGAAAATACATTTCTGATAGAGCAAACAAGTAGCTATTGGATAGTAGTTACTGGATAAAAACATATATATTAATAATATAAAAATTATATATATATATATATATATATATATATATATATATATATATATATATATATATATAAATATTAATTATATATATATATATATAGCATCTGCCATTGCTATATAAATATATATATCAATTTCTGTTCCAAAGAGAAAATGCTTAATACTGTACGGAATCATTGTGACATCTAATTCACTTTTTATTTCATTCTTTATATCCCAAAATGTTGTTTTTACATGTTTCGTAAGCTTGTAGACCAAAGGTGAAGCGAAGGGAAAGGAGAGTTGTTTTGACAGTGCTGTTGCTATAATTCAGCTAACTTCTATATATATATATATATGTACACACAACGTTTTTGGAAAGGAAAGAAAAAGGTGCAGTGGTCTCTTAATTTTTTCCGGAGCTGTGTGTATATATATATATATATACAGGGTGTCCTGAAAAGGAAATAATCGTAGAACACCTTATGAAACTAACTAGATAAATCATGTTTTGATACATCAAAAGGTGTTCAATGGGATCTCTGGGACTTATATGTATAATAAGGTTATACCACTGCTATTATGGTAAGTGCCAGGGGAGTTTTACAGACCATAGAGTTATGACACTTGTTTAATGTTTATCTAAAAGACCCTACACAGGGTAACTGGGATTTCACCGAGCAGAAGGAAAATGACCACTACTGGCCCCTCAACACTTATTCCAGAAACATCTGATCTCCCATGCAGGACAATATACTGATCACCTGGTGGGCCAGCCATGACAGCAGGTTAACCTAAGGGCAGCGTCTGTAATGCAGGTAAATGTAACAGTGTTCCACCACCAGTCTGTCCCTTCCATGCAGCACATCCATACAGAACACACTTTTTTTGGCTAAGCAGTGACACAGGGCCCACAAATTAAATTAGGGCCTGGGCTTCGCCAGCTAATTTAATCAGGCCAGTGTGAATGCAATTGGAGGACTTGCATTGGCTCAAACCCACACACGGGCACAAATGAGATATTCACTTCCCTCTCTAGGTTTTCCTGTCTGACGCAGTGAGTGTGCCTTCATGTTGAAGTGGCTTTCACTGAGGAGCAGGGTGTGAGGATGACCACGAATGATCAACTTGGTGTACATTAAAGTAACCCCACAGTGTTTTCAGATTAACCTATAATTACTTACACTATGAGTTAAATCGAGTTCCTTCCCAATAATGGTAACTAAAGAGGGTATCCCTAATTTGCTCCAACCTTGTGGAAGTTAGCTGAATTATAGCAACAGCACTGTCAAAACAACTCTCCTTTCCCTTCGCTTCACCTTTGGTTTACCAGCTTACAAAAGATGTAAAAACAACATTTTGGGATATAAAGAATGAAATAAAAAGTGAATTAGATGTCACAATGTTTCCGTACAGTATTAAGCGTTTTCTCTTTGGAAAAGAAATTGAGTGAACTGTGTAGAATTTTAGCAATTTGAGATTTAACTTTGCTTGCTTTCCATCTGCCATTGCTCGTTTGAGGACAGATGACTGCATGCTTTGTGACGCCAATGGAAGAGAGTAAGAGTGCTTCATTTTCGGATCCGCTTTTGTATGCTCCCAAAACAATACCAGGTAAGTAAATGTTGTAAACGCTATCAGTCCACTATCACTGCAGATATACGTAATATATTTCTTAGATTACAATTTAGTAAGTATTTAAGTAAACTTTAAGTATGTTCTAAAGCAGGTTTTCTGTGTTAAAAATTGTGGGTACAGTATACCACAAAAACTGAATGGAGTGGGAATATACGAGTCATAAAATATATGAATGCTATTTGACTGTTGATTAGCCAAATTATCAGCCTCTTGTTTAAATGGGAAGTTTCAGTTTAGTTATGAATCGGATGTGTTTTGAAATACTTGTTCGCCAATTAATACTTATGCCACAAATGTGAGCAAGTAGGAAGAGAAATAGAAGGTTCAAAGCAGTAGATTTGATGTTGGATGGTAAAAGTATCTTACAGTTCTGCTCAAAAGTTTGCATACCCTTGGAGAATTGGTAATGTATGTACCATTTGTACCAAGAAAACATGAGTGAGCAGGCAAAACATGTCTTTTATTTCTTATGGGATTCACATTCAACTGTAGGTCATAACAGAATGACACAATCACAAAACAAAACATGGCAACAAAGAAAAAAAATGAACTGACCCCTGTTCAAAAGTCTGCATACTCTTAGTTCTTAATAATGTGTATTGCCTCTTTAGCATCAATGACACTGTGCAGTCTTTTGTAATACTTGTCTATGAGGCCCCGAATTCCTACAGGTGGTATAGCTGCCCATTCGTCTTGGCAAAATGCCTCCAGGACATGCAAAGTCTTGTGGCGTCTTGCATGAACCGCATGTTTGAGATCTCCCCAGAGTGGCTCGATGATATTAAGGTCAGGAGATGGTGATGGCCACTCTGGAACCTTCACCTTTTTCTGCTGTAACCACTGGAGCATCAACTTGGCCTTGTGCTTAGGGTCATTGTCATGCTGGAAAGTCCAAGAGCGTCCCATGCGCAGCTTTCGTGCAGAAGAATGCAAATTGTCTGCCAGTATTTTCTGATAACATACTCCATTCATCTTGCCATCAATTTTCACACGATTCCCCATGTCTTTAGAGTTCACTACCCCCAAAACATCAGTGAGCCACCACCATGCTTCACAGTGAGGATGGGATTTTGTACACTATAGGCCTTGTTGGCCCCTCTCCAAACACAGCGCTCATGGTTGTGACCATAAAGCCCAATTTGCATTGTGCCAGAAGCTGTGAGGCGTGTCAAGGTGTCGGACATATTGTAACCGGGCTTTTTGTGGCATTGGCGCAGTAAAGGCTTCTTTCTGGCAACTCAACCATGCAGCTCATTTTTGTTCAAGTATCGTCGTATTGTGCTCCTTGAAACAACCACCCCGTCTTTTTCCAGAGCAGCCTGTGTTTCTCCTGAGGTTACCTGCAGGTTTTTCTTTGCATCCCGAACTATTCTTCTGGAGGTTTTGGCTGAAATCTTTCTTGGTCTACCTGACCTTGGCTTGGTATCAAGAGATCCCTGAATTTTCCACTTCTTAATAAGTGATTGAACAGTACTGACTGGCATTTGCAAGGCTTTGAATATCTTTTTATATCCTTTTCCATCTTTATAATGTTCCATTGCCTTGGAATGCAGGTCTTTTGACAGTTCTCTTCTGCTCCCCATGGCTCAGTATCTAGCCTGCTCAGTGCATCCATGTGAGAGCTAACAAACTCAATGACTATTCATACACAAACACTAATTGGAATTAAAAAATCCACAGGTGTGGGAAATTCACCTTTAATTGCCATTTTCACCTGTGTGTGTCACCTTGTGTGTCGGTAACAAGGCCAAACATTCAAGGATATGTAAACTTTTGATCAGGGCCATTTGGGTGATTTCTGTTATCATTATGATTTAAAAAGGAGCCAAACAACTATGTGATAATAAATGGCTTCATATGATCACTATCCTTAAATAAAAGACAGTTTTTTTGCATGATCAGTCATATTTTCAAAATCAAAGCCAAAATTTCACAATTTCTGCCAGGGTACGCAAATTTATGAGCACAAATGTATATAAAATACATACAGCTAGCTTACTCTTGATTTTTCTAATATGAAACAACTAAAAGATAAAATACCAACCATCTGTGTATTTTGATCCAAAAATCATTTTGAAATCAGAACGGTTTGAATTACTTTTTTACCTTTAGAGACTTACTGCAGCCTGTTACAATTCACCCCTATTGAGCTAATTGTGACATTTCACTTTGTCCTAAAAACAGTCTGTAAACGTAGCTGAGATACGTCTGTTTTTGTATACAGAAAATAAGCAAAAGCCCCCCAAAAACCATGACTACTGCAATTGAGAACTACAGATTACTGGGTTTGAGCTAATCTCCCAGTTTCTTTAAATCCTGGGATGTCAAATGTGTAGAGGAGCTGGAAAATGAGTTTTATAGAGACAGGAACACCTCTACAGGACATGAACACTGTATGTGTGAGTCAGTGGCACAGCCGGGGAGGAGGCTAAACTGATGGGTGAATTAGAGCCTGGAGTCGGAACAGCAATAAATTCTCCTCTAGACCCAGGAAATAATGGATCCTTTCATCTCACATTCTATGCATGTGTGCATACACAGGTAGCCCTATGCTTCTTCTGTGTATTAATTATTCACAAATATGTGTGTGAATATATAGTTTATCTGCAAAATAATCTGCCAGGTGGAAAGTAACTCTTTGTCAGTGACCCTGATTTAAGCCATGTCTCCTCCACAGTTGTCAGTGAGCGGTCCTCAGATCATCCAGCCCAAATCCACCCAGCAAGCACCATGGAGACAGATTAGGTGCTTCAGCGGAGCCCATGATTAGTAGGAACTGTGTGAGACACCTGGAAAATATGTAAGAGTGAGGGTGCAGACTCACCAGCAAAACAGCTGGAGAGGGGAGGACCCAGGCTCCCAATAGTGACTAGACAGTATGTACGCTTCCCAACAAGCACACACACACACACACGCACACAGACACGCACACAATACTGACAGTACTGAAGTGTTTCCTAACATCCCCTGGCCAAGAGGATAATTTCAGCTATCTATACATTTCCTAGCTGTCAAATACCAGGCTCAGTACACTGTACCCCATTGCTGGTATCAGAGATTTCCCTGATGTGTACATTTTCCTCAGTCTTTCTTTAAATAAAGGGACCACTGTGTGATATCCGGGTCAAGATTTCAAAATGTATTAATTTACATTTGAATAGGATTTTCATGCAGCTGCATATGTAGTTGTAGGAATACAAATCTAGATTGGCACAATGAGACCATAACTGCACAGTGTAGCAATAAAAAATGTGAGCATTTAATTCAAAATGTCATAAAACGTCTTTCTTTCTTTGCCATGCTAAATATTCCTGGATTGTCACACCCTCACCCTTATTCTGTTCACCTGTCTTATCTTGTGTCTAACCACACCAGGTGTCTCCCATGTTCCCATTATTCCTTTTGTATATGCACTGTGCTTTCTCATGTCCCTGTTGCCAGTTCATCTTGTGTGTTTTTCCAATTCGTTCTCGTGTTCTTGTTTTCTACTGTATTCCCAGTGTTCCGTTCCAGTATTCCCATGCACCAGACTCCTGCTTGTTTAAGGACCCTACTCTCCTGTTCATCGTCCGACTGTACCTTCGCCAAGATAACCTGTATACCGAACCTCTGCCTGTTTTGACTACCCGATTCTTGTCTGCCGACTCAGTACCAATAAATACTTGAACGGTTATTGCTGCCTCCTGCGTCTTGCATTTGGGTCCACACCTGAGTTCTGAAAGAATGACCTGGCCATGACGGACCCAGCAGATACGGGAGATACAGACCAGCTCAGGAATGCCATCACCCTCCAAAGAGCTGCTATTGGGAGACAAGGAGAACTCCTACAAGGTGTGACACTTCCCTCGGATCGTTCCAAGATGGGTTATCTTATCACCTTGATGTCCGGGAGCGTGCTTGCCTAAGCGACGGCAGTGTGAAGTGAGGAAACTCCTACACCTCCGCCAGGGCTCCCATAGTGAGGTTGATTACACCATTGAGTATCGCACTCTGGCCGCCAAGAGCAACTGGAATCAGGATTTGCTGTTCAATGCTTTCCTCTACAGGTTATCCGATGGCATAAAGGATGAGCTAGCAGCTCGAGAGCTTCCCCCAGACCTGGATTCCCTGGTTTCGCTGTCCACTCACATAGACAGGCGCATATGAGAACACAACGGGGAGAAAAGATCGACCCCTTCGGCCTATCAACAACCCAGAAGTCCCCAACGTGTTGGCAGCTGAGACTTGCCGAGATTGCCCAAGCCCTTCCGAGAATCTCCAAAACCTCCCAAGTCCCTTACTCCCGAGCCCATGGAACTGGGAAGGGCTAGACTGACCCCAGCTGAACGAGAGCGGAGGTTCCTCAGTCGGAGCTGTCTGTATTGCGGGAACCCGGGCCACTTCATCTCTGCCTGTCTGTTAAAAGACCAAGCCCATCAGGAGGTGCAGGACTGCTGGTGGGCCAGGCTGGGAACCCTTGGTCTCCCACATCACGCACGCTTCATGCCATCCTTCTTTGGGGATTTCAATCCAACTCCTTTCAAGTCCTCATCGACTCTGGGGCCGACAAGAGTTTTATCGACACTGCTCTGGTCCAACAGCTGGGGATTCCTACTGAAACCCTCTCTACTCCTAGAGAGGTTAGAGCCATCCATGGCCATTCCATCGGCAGGGTCACACACCAATGTCCCGGTCAGTCTCTACCCCTCTGGTAACCACTGCGAGACTATCCAGTTCCTGCTCCTCAGTTCTCCCCATGTTCCTTTGGTCCTGGGCCATTCGTTGCTCCGGAGGCACAACCCTCTTATCAATTGGACTACGGGTTCCATTACAGGCTGGAGCCCTTTCTGCAATGCTCACTGCCTGAGTTCCACGCAGCACGCCCAACACACTAACCCGTTGAGCACTGAGGACACTCCCAACCTGTCCAAGGTTCTGGCCGAATACTTGGATCTATGTGAGGTGTTTAGCAAGTCCTGGGACACCACTCTACCTCCGCACCGGCCAAATGACTGTGCCATTGACCTCCTCCCCGGAACTGCTCCTCCACAGGGGCAGCTGTACTCCCTGTCCACTCTGGACACCAAGGCTATGGAGGAGTGCTCTGAGAGCTTTCTGGCATCTGGGCTCATTCAGCCATCCTCTTCTCCAGCTGGGGTAGGCATCTTCTTTGTGCAGAAAAAGGACAAGACCCCACGTCCCTGCTTTGATTACCGGGGTTTGAACGACATCAGCCAGTTCCCTGTTGCCAGTTTGTCTTGAGTGTTTCTCCAAGTCATTCCTGCGTTCTTGTTTTCTCCTGTATTCCCAGGGTTCCATTCCAATATTCCTGTGCACCAGACTCCTGCTTGTTTACCGACCCTACTCTCATGTTCATCGTCCGACTGTACCTTCGCCAACATAACCTGTGTACCGAACCCCTGCCTGTTTTGACTACTTGATTCTTGCCAGCTGACTCAGTACCAATAAATACCTGAATGGTTATTCCTGCCTCCTGCGTCTTGCATTTGGGTCCACACCTGAGATCTGATATGGATAATATAAAAGATAACCAGTATATTTTTCAAGTGTGTGTGTGTATATATATATGTGCAGGGGCACAGCCAGAGATTTTGGGCACCCTGAAAATATCGTAACAGGCCCCACCCAGATGCGCCAAGTGGGCTGGGGGGATTGGCACGATGCATATAATGGTGTGGGAGCCAAAGCACCTTTAGAGGTGTGCGGTTGTTTAATATTGGGTGTGAGTGCACAGGGAACAGTATCACTACCGTATATACTAAATACTGGGCATAAATTGTTGTCTAATTATTTTTATCGTAATTTCTGACATTTTACTATAATGGTAGGAGACTATGATTCATGTACATTGTATAGGCAAGGGATGCACTGTCATTGTATATCTTACTTATTTGGTTACCGTCTCTTTAAGACAGGTGGTAATTGGACTTAACAGCTGTGTGTTCTGCTATATTAGTTATAGTGGGTGTCCGGGGTTTTGTCAGTTTTCTATCTGTAGTTGCATATGTTATATGCAGGAATTACTTTACTTTGTCTAAGAAGATTTCTTACGGTACTCCGTTAACTATGAAGCCAACAGAATAAACACAATACATGTTATTATTCATAACTACGAGGAGTCCCGTGGAAGTCTTTTCTTTTTAGTAGTTTCTTTTTATTAGCTACAACCAAAGCCAAAGGCACCGTGAACTCTTATAAGTGGAATTCACTATTTGATGGAAGACTGATACCCTCTATAAGAAATATGCTAAAAAACATATTTAACAGTCTAAATGTTTTTAATGGTACAAGTCTTGACTGGAAAAATCTCAACATTAATGAAGAGCTTAAAATAAATATAACTGAAATATATATTAACCTTTTCAATTAAATAAGTTAACATTATCATCTATAGAATGATATAGAAGGTTTGAATTCTTATTGAATTCTTATTGATTTAATTATTTTAATTGTTTTCATAATAATGAATCCCACAGACACCCTGCAATTATGCCAAGTGACATGACATTCAGCACAATGCTGCTCACCTCTTTCATTTGGGAGTAGGGCTGGTTCAGGGGTATGGGGATGGGCAGACAGGGCTGCTGAGCCTGAAGCTGTATCTGTTGGGCCTGGCACCAGGCAGGGGTAGGAACCACTGATTTAGTATCAATAGTTTGCTGATAGTTTGCCTGCATTGATTAAATGTCGGCTAAAAGAGGAATGAAATGTAAACACTCAGAATTTTCTTTGAAGATTTGAAGTAACTACTGTTATTGGTGCAAAAGTAGCCTATTTCACTTATGGACTAAGCTAACAGGTTAATTTCCACCACCCACGGACTACACCCACCTTATTTTTTGAAAAATTGGGTAACATACTGTCTGTCGCCCTTTCTTTTCTTTCTTCTATCTTTTCTTTCTTTTCGTTTTAGGAAACAAGATTTTTCTTTAGTAAGCAGAGACATCCTTGATGCTCCATCGGCACTCCTCACTCGCAATTCACTGCTAGCAAGTACCGTTCTGGCCTGGTTTGGAGAAGGACCGAACCATTTCATGTGGAGGGTGGGGGGGGTATGCAGCAATGCACAATACGGAGGCTCTCTGGATGTTTTCTTTTCGCCAAAAACAAGAAAATAGGATAGGTGGATGGGTTAATAATTTAATATTTAAATTAATAATTACATGTTTTATAAATTGACATTATTTTTTACCTAATGTTTTTACCCTGTCAGTCAAGGGCCCTTAGAATCATCCTAACTTTCCCCCCCATACGGCGCCCCTTTGTATGTGTGTGTGTGTGTGTATGTGCCTCCTTCCTCTGCACTTGTTTCATTCTCTCTTTACCTCTTACTAGAAGTGCATTGAAGCCCCAAGAAAGGAAACTTCACTTCTCTCCCCTAAATAAGCTTGGAGGAAGATGAGGAATTGAGGAAACAAGGAGAGAATCTCAATTGCATTTTCTTGATTCATTAAGTCCTTTCTGTGTCTTCTTCAGAAAACTCATTGGAGAAGGTCACAGAGAAATTATTTCCAAATTCATCATCCAACTTGTTTTAGGAAGAGACAAGGAGAGAGAATATAACAATAGTAGGAAATTCAATTAAGATTTTCCCAAGGACAGTGATGGCAAGTATTGAACAGCGTTTAAAATGTGTGGACAATGTCAAACTGAGTGGCTTAATCAGATTATTCAAAGGAGAATAAGATTATCAATGACTGGCTGTAGTTTACATTGTTTCAAGTGCTAGAGCAACCACAGCACAACAGCAACTACTGTAGGTAAATCACTGAGGTTGAAAGTATTTTCCCGAGTTCTACATTGCCCATTAATCGGGGATTTTACCACATAAGCCTTAGAAAAGACCTTCCAATGTCTTATAATCATCTCATAAAATGCCCAACAAGACATGATAAAATCCAGGACCAGGTCCATAGCGCTATTAAAAAGGCATATAACACTCTCACCTGTGCCCCGTGGGGAAATTACAACATGATTACGAGAACAATTATACCCTCTGTTAGGAGGTTAAGAAAAAGCTAATGACATGAATTGTGTTGGCAAAACGATTGGAGCCAAACTAGAAAAGCAATTTTCCAGCACTGACCCTTCTTCTGTCTGGAAAGGCACCAGATAGATCAGAAACTACAAACTGAAGTGACCACTTTACTACCCTGCCCCCACCCTCTTCCTCTATCCCATCCCAGCAAACCCTCACCTAAGCCTGTCCATGGCTGCCCTCCAACCCTCCCCTTGTTTTGAGCTGAACTATGTTAGATATTATTTTTTGGAGTTCTGTATTGGTCAGTAAAGAAAGTATAGGTCATAAAATGCTGCCATTATCATCGACAGCCAAATTATGTCTAATGGGAGGGCCCTGCCCACAGCAACCTGTCAGGCTGATCAGGCATTCCAGTTAGCTGGATAACTGCTGTAAACAGTCAAATATTGACTTACTGTACATGTTAACTATTCACACGCATGCTTCATTCTAGGTAGTAAGATTTGCAACAATTGACTAAATATAGCTAGGGACATATCATTAGATTCGACTACCAATTATATACAGTGCTATGAAAAAGTATTTGCCCCCTTCCTGATTTCCTCTATTATTGCATATTTGTCACACTGAATGGTTTCAGACATTCATACAAAATGGAATATAAGACAAAGAGAACCAGAGTAATCACAAAATTCTATGTTTAAATTATACTTGTATTTATTTATGGAAAACAGTTATCCAACACCAATTTGCCCTGTGTGAAAACGTGATTGCCCCCCTGAAGTTAATAACAGCTTGCGCCAACTTTAGCCACAACAACTGCAACCAAATGCTTCCTTTAATTGGAGATCAGTCTTTCCTGTGGAGGAATCTTGGCCCACTCTTCATCGCAAAATTGCTGTAATTAAGCAACATTGGAGGGTTTTAGAGCATGAACTGCTCATTTAAGTTCCTACCACAGCATCTCAATGGGGTTCAAGTCAGGACTTTGACTAAGCCACTCCAAAACTTTAATTTTGTTTCTTTTGAGATATTTTGACGTGATCTTATTCTTGTGTTTAGGACCATTGTCCTGCTGTATAAAACTATTACATTTCGGCTTCAGATCATAGACTGATGACTGGGTATTCTCCTTTAAAATTTTCTGGTAGAGAGCAAAATTCATGGTTCCTTCAATGATGGCAAGTCTTTCAGGCCCCGAGGCAGAAAAGCATCCCGACAATGTCACTCTACCACCACCATGTTTGACTGTTTGGATAGCTTTCTTATTGTGAAATGTAGTCTTTGCTTTATGCCAGACATAACAGGACCCGTGTCTTCCAAAAATTCCACTTTTGACTAATTTGTCCACAGAATAATATCTCAAATGGCTTGGATGTCATCAATGTGCTTTTTTGCAAATGTGAGACAAGCAATAATGTTTCTCTTAGTTAGCAGTGGTTTGCACCTTGCAATTCTCCCTCAAATTCAACTTTTTCCCAGTCTTTTTCTTATTGTCAAATCATGAACAATGACTTCTCAGCTGAGGCTAGAGAGGCCTGCAGTTCCTTAGATGTTGCACTGGATGTTTTTGTGACTTCCTGGATGAGTTGTTGCTGTGCCTTTAGAGGAATTTTGGTAGGCTGGCCACTCCTGGGAAGATCCTGCACAGTTCCAATTCTCTCCATCTGGTGATAATGGCTCTCACTGTGGTTCGCTGGATTCCCAGAGCCTTAGAAATTGTTTTGTACTGTTTTCCAGACTGATATATCTTAACAACTTTTTTCTTCATCTGTTCTGGAATTTCTTCTGATTGTGGCATGGTGTGCTGCTTGTTAAAAACTTGTAGCCTACTTGACATTACTCGTGAGGTTCTATATAAGTCATGCTTTGATTAAACAGGGCCAATTACAGTAATGTTTGTATGTTGTCCCACAATTTTAGGATACCAAAATTTTTATTGTAATAACTAATATGAAGGCTGTGCAATGAGAGCTATTCCGGTCATGTACTAAGTGTGACAAGTCACTGAGCATATAATGTCATAGAGGAATAGGAGAAAGGGGCAATGTTATGGCCTTTGTGAGATTATGGGTTGGCAAGAAGCAAGACACAGCATGCATTTCATCTGCATGTGGGGCCCTTGTTCCTCTAAAGATCAGTCCTGTATTGACAAAACTATTTATATGACAACTGTGGGCCGGGTGCAGTTCGAGGTGCTGTCATTATGGTAATCCGTGGGTTGATTCATACACAGATTAGGTTTAAACTTTAATTATTGAACACTTTAATTATTGAATCGCTGTACATTTTCTTCGTCACAAAGTAGTAGAGACTAAGAGCAAAAATGATGAGTACCTTAACCACAATGTTTCACAATAAGTCTGATAACTACTATGTGTCAATAGACATGGAGAAATATAAAAATGGAGAGTTGCTGTCATCATACATGCAGTATAATAATAATGTCTGGATGTTTTTCTACAGCTTCTTTCTCTATCTGTCTCTGATTTTATTTTCACACAGAGGGAAGAAAACAAATGGTAATGGTAAAATGTACGAGGTCTAAACTGACAGATTACTCACAAAAAAATGTTAGGGGTCATTGAAGGAAGATCAGTTGACAGCATGCTCTCTGGAGGGTCCAGAGAGACAATCAGGTTGGAGATGGGCCCTTAAACCCCGGCCCTCAGTATATGGGGCTGCAGATGGTTAGGGTGTGGCTAGAGACCATCAGACCACTGTGAAAGCATTAATCTCTGTTAAATATGCCCCGTCAACCTTTACCACACTGCTGCTACATATCCTGTGTCTAGTCATAGGAGCTATGTCTTAATTAAACCCACCTTATCTGGTGAATATTATGATCACAAGAAATAGCTTAACACACACACAAACACTCCTGATACACACACCGTGCCATGGTTCATAGGCTTATTTAGTGTTTTTGTGTGTAGACGCGCGTCTCCACTCCACCAACCGGATCAATGTATTTGCAGTCTATGAGTTTTGACGGCGCTTGTCAGAGCCCTGGCCCCTGAACTACCAAACGTGCTCTTTTCTCAAGGACAGACTGTTGCCTGGGCAACAGGAGCCCCTAGCATGGAGGACCTCACTGTTCTGCATGCTGCATACAAAGCTCTGAGCTATGATCAAAGACATTGTCTAGGACTGAAAGAGGAGGCTGATGAGGAAGACCAGGAGGAGAATGAGGAATTGGGAGGAATTTAGAAAAATGACATGGGGGGATCTCCACCTACAGACAATAAAAATAAAACATTAGGATGCCAATAGCAGTAAATATACTGGAAGTCCCACAACTTAAATTAAGAGAAAGTATAGCTTTTCACTATTCATTTTACTGATAGTCCCAACAACCCAAAAAATTTAGACAAAATTGTAATTTTAATACCAAGGGACGTTTTGCATCAAGATATCAGTGTTTCATTCGAGTGCAGCTTGGGCGACATTTCTTACATTTCAGTCAATGATTTGTTGATTGAAGTTGTCTGTATCAAAATCACTGGGCAGTGCTTTTCCACCCATCTAGCATGTAACAAAAGAAATGAGCCCCGGCTGGCTGTGGGTGTCCTCGGTAGGTGAGAAGCATGTAGGGAGTGATCTTTTGTTGTCGAGAGGCAGATGCAGGAAATAGCTGACAGAGGCTGTCTGTAATGTGTGCATGGAGGAGGAACTTCTCTCTTTGTCCCTTTGTCTGTCCATCCAAACAAAGCCAGTGAGCAGTTCCAGCCCGGCTCAGTACTCAGTGACAGGGGCTCCCCAAGGTGTGATCTGCATGATGGACAAGTGGCATAAAGGGATTGTGTGTTGCCCATTGCTGGAGACAAGGAGGCAAACATTACAAATAGGATGGAAAGAGGGCTGCAATGCAAGAAGCAGCTTGTGTCAAATCCTTTCACTGTCCCTATGAAACCTTCTGATGTACACAAACACACAAGCACATGCACACACTATACAAGCCACACATGCACAAACTATACAAGCCACACACACACACTAACAGTATCCCTAGAGGAAACTTGTTAGATATTACATTTAATAGATTTAGATTTTTTGCTTTCCATATGATATCTATCTACTAAGCGGCCCAGAAAACATAAACAAGGTTCAAGAAATCAATAACTTACTCAAAATTGGCAACATCTGAGACTCACTTAGATAAAACCTTTGACAATGTAATATCAGAGTACAGGGATATAGTATTGACCACAATATGGTATCCATATCAAGATGTACACTTAAACAAATTATCACAATTGTCTTTTTACCTGAGTCAGTGCAGTATTGTATTAACTTAACTGTATGCTATGCTGTCCCACAACAGCATCACAATGTAATGATTGGATCTTGGGTGCAGAAGTCATTTGGCAGAAGGTGTTATAGGAGGCAATTGGAGGAGGCAGTTAAGACATGGTTAAAGACAGGTTAAAGCACCATGGATTGTTAAACAACAATGTGTGAAAAATATTTAGCAAAGGAAGCGTCTGTTATTGTATGTCCAGCTGAAAATACGATTGACAAACTTCCTGTAGTTTAAGAAATGTTGTGACTAAAATGATCTATGCAGCAGATTTAGTAATTCCAGTATATTGTCTTTGGACACTGTGAACTGGATACTTGGGCTTTGTGTTGATTTTAGTTTTTCGGAAAAGAGATATTATATAAAAGAAACACGAAGACACTTTACTTTGTTGTGTGGATTCTTTATTTTACCACCTATCCTGACCATTTTGGATATAGTTTGGTTGACTGCCCCCAAACCGTTCACACTTCTGACAACAAACAACAGATGCACCAAGCCAACCAAGTCTCTTACACGCACGCACGCAGGCACGCGCACACACACACACACACACACACACACACACACACACACACACACACGAAAACACACTAACCAACTTGCAAAATGGTCCTGAGTGCCGAGAAGCAACACAGCATGCATTTCATCTGTATGTGTGGTCATTATACTGTTCAAAAGAATAGACAGTACGGTATGTGTGATGTAACTGTATGTGTGGTCATTATACTGTTCAAAAGAAAAGACAGTACAGTATGTGTGACGTCACTGTATGTGCGGTCATTATACTGTTCAAAAGAATAGGCTGTACAGTATGTGTGACGTCACTGTATGTGTGGTCATTATACTGTTCAAAAGAATAGGCTGTACAGTATGTGTGACGTCACTGTATGTGTGGTCATTATACTGTTCAAAAGAATAGGCTGTACAGTATGTGTGATGTAACTGTATGTGTGGTGTCAGTTGTATATGTTTGGGGCATCCTGCAATAAATGTTGCTTGAACTTTGATGAACCATGGACTCTGTGTGAATATTTTGCAACTAAATAGTAGAACCTAACACCACCTAACCCTCAACTACCCTGTGTTTTATTTTCACTGGTTGTTGAGTACTGCCTGACCCATAAAGTTTATATCATTTTGAACTACAAAGTTGGAACGGAACTTCTTGCCTTTTTTGGATTGTGAATGCAATTCTCAATCATGGATTAACAACTTTCAGGAGCAAATCTTTCTCTCCTGTACTTGATATTGCATGCATAATGCCAACACAGACCTATCCCTATATACTGTATATTTCCCATTCTGGAGTCTTTGAGGGCATGGCGATCGCTATTATATTTTGTCAATTCCAATTGTATAAGCGAATTGCCTCAGAAAGCTGCAGTACCTGTTAGGCTAACTCTTGATTTGAACCAGATTTGACATGACACCAACCAAATCATGAAGACAGATCAGCCAAAGAACTTGAAACCCAGGTTCCTGGGTTATCAGGAAGGATGAAGTTAAAAGTTGTCAGCCACTCAAAAGCAAATTGCCAGAACAAGGTTCCACCTGGTAACTCATCTCACATAGACTATTTAGAGCCCAGGCTGAAAAACCATACACATTTGTTTTTATGTTTTTTGAGGATGATTCCCCATACCCTAACCTCTAACAATAATCCTATCCTTAACCTCAAAAATAATCCTAAACTTAGCATTCATGACTAAATTCATACTTACCCTAAATCTATCCCCAATTGTCTAAACAAGCCCAAATTGTACATTTTACCCTAAACCTAACACATAAGCTGGAAATAACATTTTTCCTTTGAATTGTAAATACATCTGGAGCAGGATCACCCACACACTACAGTATTCAATAATGACCATTACGCCTGCCCTTGACTGAATTACTTTGTTCTGAGATGATTCATTTAAAATATTTAATTACATTTGCATTTTGTTGACACTCTTATTTAGTTGAGGCTCTTACCCAGAGTGATTTACATGAGTAATTAGGGTTAAGCTCCTCCCTGGTTGGCTCCTTACCTTGTCTTCTCTGAAATTCGAACCAGACACCATGTCGAACAGGTACATGTAAAATGGCCCGGTTATAAATCCAGAGTGCGGTGGTATCCAGATAAACTTTCACTGTATGAATGGATCAACTAATTAACTTTGAAAATGTAACTGATTAGTCTATAAGTAGAAAAACCTATTCACCTTGTTGCTCAACATGTCTTCCAACCTCCATGACTTTGTATGTCCCTGTTACTGAAGGGGCAGGGATGGCCAAGTTCCTTCATTTTTTTCTAATCAATGGTGCTAATGTAATCCAGACCCTGTGGGTGAGCTCTGAAGTAACCACTGCAGCATGTTGGACACAACAACGCTTGGGCATGTGGGCCTCTGTTGCTGTGGAAACGCTTGACTAGCCGAGCCACTGTCTTTACTGCTGCTTCTTTCTCTCTCTGTCCCCTCCGTACTTATTTGGCAAATCCAAAATGGTTGCGAAAAGAAACACTTACGCTCCTCCATAACAGTCAATAACTTACTGTATATAAAATGAAATATAATTCAAAATTTTTAGATTTTTAATACACAGCTCTGGAAAAAATTAAGAGACAACCGCACCTTTTTCTTTCCTTTCCAAAAAAGTTGAAAACGAAAGTTTTGAGTGAGGAACAAAAGTGTTCAATTTGCAGTGGTCTCTTAATTTTAACCCTTCTGTTCCTCACTCAAAACCTTCCTTTTCGACTTTTTTGGAAAGGAAAGAAAAAGGTGCAGTGGTCTCTTAATTTTTCCAGAGCTGTAAATACAAGAATTGTCCTTGACATCACTCAGAGACGGGATAAAACCAATCAGGAATGTGGGTCAGGCTTTGATAGGGCTAACACTGTGACAATGTAACACAATACAGTAAAAATTACATTCATTAGTAACTGAGCAAAAGAGTTACTGTGTTCAATAATTGTATACATTACAGTTACTTTTTCAAGTAACACATGCACTATATTCCACACCCGTGCTTCCATGATTGGATCGGTTATAATGCTGAAATGCAATCAGGTCAAGACCCTGGATGAGGACAATGGCGGTTTCTGACAGTTTTTGTGAAAATGTGAAGGTTGTGCAAACCCACACTTTTATCAGCTGCCCAGCTGGCTGGTCATAGACAATCCCGCAGATGAAAAAGTCGGATATGGAGTTGTAGGGCTGGTGTGGATACATGTGGTTTGCGATTATAAGAGCGAATGGATGTACTGTCAAATTCTTAACAATTATCTGTAACATTGTGTTCTGTGGCAAAACCTCAAAGTTTAGAGTGGCCTTTTATTGTCCCAAGCACAAGGTGTGCCTGTGTAATAATCATACTGTTTAATGAGCTTCTTAAAAAAAAAACTTTCCTTTTCAACTTTTTTTGAAAGGAAAGAAAAAGTTGCAGTGGTCTCTTAATTTTTCCCGGAGCTGTATATGCACCCAAATTCATTTCTAGGTTAAAAAAAAATTGTTAAACACTCATTTCGCAATTACTGCAATTATATTATGGATTTTTTTTATTATAATGCTAATATTCTCCTTATTGCTCATTTAAGCATTGCTCAAAAATACCCGCTGTTATAACCCTGAGAACAATAAGATGGCTAATCAGTGTGCTGGTAGGCATAGGGAGATTACAAATTAGCTTCAAACAGGCAGGGTGCCTCTTTGATAGGGGAAGGTAGAAGGTAGAGGTAGGGGTAAAGTAAAAATAGATTCAACTTTTTCGGCACTTTCCATTACATTACATGTCATGTCAAAGTGCTTGAAAAAGGAATAAATTTTTTTAATGAAGTAGAGCCACACTAAAATTTTCAATGATATCAGAGAATTTTCAGATATAGCGGTGGTCAAGATGGAACAACATTGTTTGAGATTATGGTTACCGAGGGCAAAGAGCAAGTCTTCTGGCAGAGGCACAGTTTATGTGCATCAACAGCGTCTGGCAATCCCTGTCTTCAGACCGCGATGTTACCAAAGCTGTGGTCTAGAACAAGATTACATTTGTTTTTGAGCTCTCCACTCATTAAGGACAATAAGTACACCCCACTCATAACTTTGGGGAAACCTCCTGAGAGATGAAGTCACTTCCAAGCCCCCATACAATGAAATCCTACTCATTCGGTCAGGAGACAAGAAATGGTGTCTCCTGACCGAAGAAATGTGTAAACAAGAAATAGGCGAGTTAAATCAATCAAAATATACCCCTGTACGTCTCTGGGAAGTACAGAAAGGAATATTTTTAGAAATCAAAAAATCAGTTAATCAGTGCTCATTGACATTGAGTCATGTACTGTACCCCCTGACACACACACACACACCCACACAGAGACATTTACACATGTACACAGAGTACATACACTGACACAGGCTTTATTAGGAAAAGTACTGTTGATGTTGCTCCCACATAGCCCTTGGATGTAAAGACAACTCAGAACCCTACATGTAAGTCATTTAGCAGACGCTCAGAGCAACTGGGCCCCATTCGGAGTTAATAACATTGGCGTTGCAAGAGCCATGGTCTTACCAAATGAGCTACACACATAGCCTCTATGGCAGCATTTAACCAACGACTCATTGTTGCAACACTTCCAAAGGTAACAGGTATGAACAACAAAAATCCATCAGGGATGAAATAGGAATCATTGTTCGTGAAGTTAGACTCACCATGCATGTGGAGAGTATTACATTCCATCACGGAACACAAGAGCAAATCCATCTGCACAGTGCCAAGAAATGTCTCTGTCTCACATGCTGAACTTGTTGAGTCACAAAGCCACCAGCGCGGATGACATATCCGGTTCTATTGTCAGAGTATGTGCCACTCAGCTGGTGGTTGTCTTCACTGATATCTTCAACCTGTCAAGGGCTGTAGTTCCCACTGTTTATGATGACACTATGGATAAGATTCTGTATAACCTATTGTTATCAGTCTTAACTTTTTCATTACTTAGAAATGCAGCGGAGACAGTTCTGTGTTGCCCTATTGATGGTACTTGACTAACTGATGGATTTGTCATGGAGTAAGGTTAATGAGTCCTATTGATGGAGAAGACATCTGCTGGCCTGAAACAAGCCATTGTTCCCAGATTTATTTCCTCGTTTGCCTATACAAACTTTTTCTGGGACCATCTTGGCTATCTAAACTTGTAGATTGCTGACATCCATTTAATTGCTTGTAAACTGAATTAATTCAACTCCTTTGTATCCGGATTTCTGTCATTCTGTGGTAATTTCCAAGACAACACAATTTTCCAGAAAACCAAGGTGACATGTCTTAATGATAATCTCCCTGTCACACTCACCCCAGTCATTAGGAAGTGTTTGGAGAGACAGTCCATGGCCCACATCAAAGGCAGATTGCCAACACCGGGGCCTCCAAGAGGTGGGTCCTCATCCCTGTGCTTTATACTCCATGTTCACTGATGACTTCATGGGTCTGCAGGACACCAACTCCATCATCAACTTTCCAGACAGCACTACATTTGTAGTCAACCTACAAGAACGAGGTAAGCAAACTGCCCGGACAACAACCTCTCCCTTAACCACAACAAAACAAAGGAGATGATTGTACACTTTAGGAAGCAGATGAGGGAACACACATCAACAGAGCTAAAGTCAGCAGTTTTAAATTCCACATAGCCAAGGACTTGCTGTGGCGTATCAGTGCCACCAATGTTGTTCAGAGTTTCCCTAGTTTCTAAGGTGACTTAAGAAGTTCTTGTAAAAGCACCATGACTGGTTGCATCAGGGCTTGGTATTAGTAATGCCCCAACATTTGGCCAAGCTCCAACCCATCCAGCACATCTTCCTGAAGCAATGCTTCACGAAGGCTCTCAGTATTATCACAGACTACACACAACAGCCACACACTATTTATCCTCTTACTGTCAAACAGAAGGAGTCAGTTTGACAGAGCATGGGATCCTGTACCAACAGGCTTAGAGACAGTGTCTATTTACAAGGCATTGGACTGCTCAGCACTTGAACTGGACTGGATGGCTGCACTCACCCATACACAAACTCACCCGTACACATACACACACTCATCCGTACACACACTCACCCGTACACACACACACACACACACACACACATATTCTTGCAACCAGCACAGTTCATTACTGCTGCTACTTAAACTCCTCTTTACTACTAATTAATGCTCATAAATGCTGGAATGTAATACTGTACAATCTAAGCATCCCCACCCCCCAGCCAAACACAAATGATCAACACGTGTAATACACTGCAAATACTGTACATGCCGTTTGAATCTGTATCTTATTCACACTACTATCTTTATCGATATTGTGTTTTTACTACTATTATTATACAACCCACAAAAAGGTTGGGACGCTGCGTAAAATGAAAATAAAAACAGAATGCAATGATGTACAAATCATGTAAACCCTAAATTAAATAGAAAATAGAACAAAGACAACATATGAAATGTCGAAACTGAGACATTTATTGTTTCTAGAAAAATATCCACTTTGTCCACTTTAAATTTGATGCCAGCAACTCATTTCAAAAAAGTTGTGACAGAGGCAACAAAAGACTGGAAAAGTGGGCAAATAGTGTAACCATTTTACAATAACGTACATAATATCATAAAAAGATTTAGAGAATCTGGAGAAATCTCTGTACGGAATGGACAAGGCCGAAAACCAATATTGGCCATGATCTTCAGGCCCTGTAACGAGGACTCGCGTAGGAGACACACGCCCTCCCCGGCGTGGTGTTCGGCGTGCGTCATTGCCGGCCTTCTAGTCACGCCGCCCCTCCTCCCACGGCACTGTCATGTCTTGTTATTGCACACACCTGGTGTCCATTCCCTCATTAGGTTGCCTATATTAGTTCCTGTGTTTCTGGGCGTCTTTGTGAGGTATTGTTCTATGTTCGGTGTTGTACTGAGAAGCTCTTGGTGTTGTTTGAGAAGCACTTGCACGCTTGTTTTTGCGCTTGTGCGCTTTGTTTTTTGCGTGCCATTTAAAAGAGAAAATACAAGCTACGTTAACCGCCTCCCAGCGTTTGGCTCCTTACTTCCACACACACCTTTGTGACAGAATACCTCACCTACTATGGAGTCAGCAGAGAGCGACCAGCTCCGACAGCACGGGGACATGATTGCGTCCCTGGGGGAGGCCATGAACAACATGGTCCAGGCGATGCGGCGGTTGGAGGCGAGGATGCCGGCCGAGCAGGTGCCACCAACGATCAACCCGGCCAAGGTGCCCTTACTGTCGTCTCCACCGTCGCAGACAAGGACCATACAGCTGAGCCTTCCCCAGGGATTCCACGGAGACGCCACCCACTGTTCCGGGTTCCTGCTACAACTGGGGCTTTATTTCGCCTCCCTCAACCCTCAGCCGGGGGATAGGGAGAAGGTCTCGGCTCTTGTCTCCTGCCTGAGGGGCAAGGCGTTGGACTGGGCCAACTCAGTTTGGTCCGCTAACGGGCCGGAGTTGGCCCATTACGAGGCGCTCGTCGGCCTTTTTCAGGCTGTTTTCGATCATCCACCCGATGGCAGGGAGGTCGGCGAGCGTCTTGTGCACCTTAGGCAGGGGACGAGGAGTGTGCAGGCCTTCGCCCTGGAGTTCAGGACCCTGGTGGCGGGGTCGGGCTGGAACGAAAGGGCACTTATAGATCATTTCCGGTGCCATCTACAGCCTGACGTCCGTAGGGAGCTGGCATGCCGGGACGCCATGTTGATGTTTGACCAGCTCGTTGACATGGCGATCCGGCTGGACAACCTGCTAGCCACCCGCGGACGCACCGGGAATGATCTGCCTCTTCCGGCACACCCCGTCGTCAGACCTGAACCTATGGAGGTGGGAGGTGCCGCACAAAGGGAGACGGTGCGGTCTAGGGAGTGCTCCTTTTGTGGGAGGAAGGGGCACTCTACCTCCCACTGCTTCCAACAGAGAAGGGTTGAGCGGAGGAAGCCTGACACCCCTACACCGAGTCAGGTGAGTAGACCACATACACTGTCAGGGCTCTCTGCGAATCACATGACACTTTTGGTGGCCTTCCCTGATTTCCTTTCTAATTCTCAGTGTAAGGCGCTTCGTAGACTCAGGTGCAGCTGGGAATTTTATGGACAGCGGTTACGCCCAGAGGTTGCGCATTCCGCTGGTGCCGTTGTCTAGGCCTAGGTCCATTACGGGCTTGGACAGCAAACCACTGGGTACCGGTCTAGTTGAGAACGTCTAGTTGAGAACATCTTTTCCAAGACCATGGCTAGTCGTTTACCACCACATCGGCCCGGGGATTGTGCGATAAACCTAAAGGGAGATGCTGTGCCGCCTTATTGTCATGTGTATCCCCTGTCGCAGGCAGAGACAGCAGCGATGGAGACCCATGTGGCCGAATCCCTGCGGCAGGGGCAGATCCGCCGTTCCACCTCGCCCGCCTCCTCGAGTTTCTTTTTCGTGAGGAAGAAGTATGGGGGTCTGCGTCCATGCATTGACTACAGGGCATTAAATAAACTAACAGTTCGGTATTCATATCCTATCCCCTGATTTCCCAATTCATCGGGTCAATGCATGGGGTGCACTTCTTCACGAAACTGGACCTCAGGAGCGCGTACAATTTGGTGAGAATCCGAGAGGGAGACGAGTGGAAGACTGCCATCAGCACCACCACGAGGCACTACGAATACCTGTTGATGCCGTATGGGTTGATGAATGCCCCGGCAGTGTTTCAGTCCTTTGTGAACGATGTGTTTAGGGACATGCTGGGGCGCGGAGTGGTGGTTTACATCCACGACATCCTTGTGTATTCCGCTACGTGTACTGAGCATGTGTCTCTCGTTCGCAGGGTGCTGAAGCGGTTGTTGGAACATGGCCTGTACGCTAAGGCAGAGAAGTGCGCGTTCTTCCAGCGAGCCGTCTCTTTCCTCGGGTTTCGGATTTCCGCCTGTGGGGTGGAAATGGAGGTCGATCGCGTGTCAGCCGTGCGTAATTGGCCCATTCCCACCACGGTTAAGGCGGTGCAGCGGTTTAATGGGTTTGCCAATTTCTACCGTAGGTTTATACGGGGCTTCGGCAAGGTAGCAGCTCCTATTACTTCCTTGTTGAAGGGTGGGCCGAGCCGGATCACCTGGACGACCGAGGCAGACGTCGCATTTCGCACCCTTAAGAGAATGTTCACCTCTGCCCCGGTTCTGGCTCACCCTGACCCGTCACTACCGTTCATAGTGGAGGTGGATGCCTCGGAGGTAGGGATTGGTGCTGTGTTATCCCAACTGTCGGGTACCCCTCCTAAGCGTCGCCCCTGCGCTTTTTACTCGCGGAAGCTCAGTGAGGCAGAGCGCAACTATGGCGTTGGTGATAGGGAGCTGTTGGCCGTGTTTAGCGCCTTGACTGTTTGGAGACATTGGCTCGAGGGAGCGAGACACCCGTTTGTAGTCTGGACCGACCACCGTAACCTTGAGTACATCCGGGCGGCGAGGAGACTGAACCCTCGCCAGGCCAGGTGGGCGATGTTTTTTGCCCGGTTCGATTTCACACTTTCATACGTTCCGGGTACGAAAAATGCCAAGGCAGACGCGCTGTCTCGGTTGTGCCACGCGGGTGGAAGGCGGGTAGATGAGACACCCATTCTGCCCGCCTCGTGCATTGTGGCGCCGGTTGTGTGGGACGTGGACGCGGACATTCAGCGAGCGTTGCGCAGCGATCCTGGGCCTCCTCAGTGTCCTGCGGATCGTCAGTACGTTCCGCTGGATGTCCGTGACCGTCTCATCTACTGGGCCCACACGTCCACTTCCACGGGTCACCCGGGCATAGATCGTACTGTGCGCTGCCTTGCCAATAAGTACTGGTGGCCTGGTCTGGCCAAGGATGTGAGGGCGTACGTGTCCTCCAGTTCGGTGTGCGCTCAGTGTAAGGCACCTAGACACTTTCCGGCGTGTAAGTTACTCCCTTTGCCCGTTCCACAACGACCATGGTCTCACTTGTCTATTGATTTTTTAACCGATCTTCCCCCCTCACTAGGCAATACCACGATCCTGGTCGTTGTGGACCGATTTTCAAAGGCCTGCCGGTTCCTTCCCCTCCCCGGTCTCCCGACGGCTCTGCAGACCGCGGAGGCACTACGGGGTGCCGGAGGACATTGTATCTGACCGGGGCCCTCAGTTTAGGTCTCAGGTTTGGAAGGCCTTTATGGGCCTCGGTCAGCCTCACCTCCGGGTTCCACCCCGAAGCTAATGGGCAGGTGGAGCGCGTGAACCAAGACCTGGGGAGGTTCCTGCGGTCTTATTGCCAGGACCGGCCGGGGGAGTGGTCGGAGTTCCTGCCGTGGGCAGAGTACGCCCAGAATTTGCTCCGCCACTCCTCCACTTCCTTGACCCCCTTCCAGTGTGTCCTAGGGTACCAGCCGGTCTTGGCACCGTGACAGAGCCAGCCCGAGACCGGAGCTCCGGCGGTGGACGACTGGTTCCGGCACGCAGAGGACACCTGGTCCGTGGCCCATCGACACATTCGATACACCGGGGAACGCCAGAAGTCCGCTGCTGAGCGCCGGCGTAACGACGCCCCGGTCTACGCTGTGGGCGACCGGGTCTGGCTCTCGACCCGGAACCTCCCTCTCCGCCTGCCCTGCCTGAAGCTGGGGCCACGGTTTGCGGGGCCGTTCAAAGTCCTGGGGAGAGTGAACGAGGTGAACAATAAATTACAACTTCCCATTACAGGATTACAGGATTAACGCTTCGTTCCAAGTTTCTCTCCTCAGACTGGTGGTGACTGGTCCCCTCCTGCAGTCTGAGGTGCGGGAGGTCCCTCCGCCCCCTCTGGACATCGAGGTGGGCCTGGCGTACTCTGTCCGTTCCATCCTCGATACGAGGTGCCGGGGGAGGGGCCTGCAGTACCTGGTGGAGTGGGAGGGATACGGCCCGGAGGAGCGTTGCTGGGTGCCGGCGGTGGATGTTCTTGATCCGGAGCTCCTCGCCGACTTCCATCGTCGGCGCCCTGATCGTCCTGCACGGCGTCCTCCGGGTCGGCCCCGGGGCCGGCAGGGGCGCGCTGCCGGAGCCGCGCGTCAAGGCGTGAGTACTGTAACGAGGACTCGCGTAGGAGACGCACGCCCTCCCCGGCGTGGTGTTCGGTGTGCGTCATCGCCGGCCTTCTAGTCACGCCGCCACTCCTCCCACGGCACTGTCATGTCTTGTTATTGCACACACCTGGTGTCCATTCCCTCATCAGGTTGCCTATATTAGTTTCTGGGCATCTTTGTGAGATATTGCTCTATGTTCGGTGTTGTACTGAGAAGCTCTTGGTGTTGTTTGAGAAGCACTTGCATGCTTGTTTTTGTGCTTGTGCGCTTTGTTTTTTGCATGCCATTTAAAAGAGAAAATACAAGCTACGTTAACCGCCTCCCTGCGTTTGGCTCCTTACTTCCACACACACCTTTGTGACAGGCCCTGAGGCGGCACTGCATTAAAAACAGACGATTCTGTAGTGGAAATCACTCCATGGGCTCAGGAACACTTCCGAAAACCATTGTCTGTGAACACACTACATCACTGCATCCACAAATGCAAGTTAAAACTCTACCATGTGAGAGGAAATGGGCATGAGAAACACATATGTGCTGACTATGACCACTGGCCACCTCCTATGTTTCCTGCCATAAAAGACTGTGTTAACTTCATAATTATTGGAGAAAAATGAAAGAACTATGGAAGGTCGTAGCCTCATGCTGAATAAAGATGGCTCTCCCCTGACTTCCGGTTGCATAAATTTTTTTCATGGATCAAAATGATCAAAAACATCGTAGCCTCATGCTGAATAAAGATGGCTCTCCCCTGACTTCCGGTTGCATTAATTTTTTTCATGGATCAAAAATGGACAGAATCTAACACTTGCAATGAAGAAACCATATATAAACAAGATCTAGAAACACCTCCGCCTTCTCTGGGCCAGAGCTCATTTAAGATGGACTGAGGCAAAGTGGAAAACTGTCCTGTGGTCTGACAAATAGAAATTTGAAATTATTTTTGGGGAATCATGGATGCGGTGTCCTAAAGAGGACAGGGATTATCCATCTTGTAATCAGCACACAGTTCAAAAGCCAGCATCCGTGATGGTATGGGGGTGCATTAGTGCACATTGAATGGGTGACTTGCACATCTGTGAAGGCCCCATAAATGATGAAAAATATATACAGGTTTTGGAGCAACATATGCTGCCATCCAGATTACATCTTTTTCAGGGAAGGCCTTGCTTATTTCAGCAAAACAATGCCAAAACACATTCTGCACGTATTAGAACAGCATGGCTCTGTAGTAAAAAAAAGTCTGGGTGCTAAACTGGCCTGCCTGCAGTCCAGACCTGTCACCCACTGAAAACATTTGGCATATTATGAAACGAAAAATACAACAAAGAAGACCCTGAACTGACGAGCAGCTGAAATCCTATATCAAGCAAGAATGACAATACATTTCACTTTCAAAACTACTGCAATTGGTCTCCTCAGTTCCCAAACGCTTAGAGTATTGTAAAAAGACGAGGTGATGCAACACAGTGGTAAACATTCCCCTGTCCCTTTTTTTGAAACATTTTTTGAAACATGTTGCTGGAATCAAATTAAAAATTTGAATGTATTTTCCCAAATACAATAACATTTCTCAGTTTCAAGCCTTGATATGTTGTCTTTTTACTATTTTCAAATAAATATAGGGATAAATGATTTACACATCATTGCATTCAGTTTTTTTTTTTTCATTTTACGCAGCATCCTAACTTCTTCAGAAACAGAGCTGTGCATATTTTTTATGTATGAACTTTTATTATACTACTGTTGTTGTTACACTGTTGTGAGGGAACCAGTAAGTATGAATTTTGTTGAGTGGTCTTTCCCTTGTGCATCCTCTTCATTTGAGAAGTAAAATTTGAAACTTGAAACCTACACATAGCATCAGTACAAGTTGCCGCCTAAAATCCTGTCACTAAACCCAAGCGGACTAAATGGAACTCTGGGCGATTTAGAACTCAGCGGCGGCCAGCCTGCCTTTGCAGAGGCTGGTGGATTAGTCTTGGGTTCCTGAAGGCAGCCAGATTATCTAAAATAGGCTGGTGGGGGTCGGGTGACGGGTCGGGAGATGGAGGTTGGTAGACAGTTGGGCTCATAGACAAAGATTCCTGTCTAGAGTGTGAGAAAATACGGGAGGGGCGCAGGTGCGGGAAGGCGTGACAGTTTGATGATGAAATGAGAAGGGAATCTATCTAGGACAAAAAAAGGCAAAGTCACGATAGAAACAAACAGCAGAAATTGAGAAAAGACATTACAGTAAATCCTTTACAGTGAGGGAAAAATTATTTGATCCCCTGCTGATTTTGTATGTTTGCCCACTGACAAAGAAATGATCAGTCTTATTTCAGAGTGAAATAAGTATTTGATCCCCTCTCAATCAGAAAGATTTCTGGCTCCCAGGTGTTTTTTATACAGGTAACGAGCTGAGATTAGGAGCACACTCTTAAAGGAAGTGCTCCTAATCTCAGCTTGTTACCTGTATAAAAGACACCTGTCCACAGAAGCAATCAATCAATCAGATTCCAAACTCTCCACCATGACCAAGACTAAAGAGCTGTCCAAGGATGTCAGGGACAAGATTGTAGACCTACACAAGGCTGGAATGGGCTACAAGACCATCGCCAAGCAGCTTGATGAGAAGGTGACAACAGTTGGTGTTATTATTCGCAAATGGAAGAAAAACAAAAGTACTGTCGATCTCCCTCGGTCTGGGGCTCCATGCAAGATCTCACCTCATGGAGTTGCAATGATCGTGAGAACGGTGAGGAATCAGCCCAGAACTACACGGGAGGATCTTGTCAATGATCTCAAGGCTGCTGGGACCATAGTCACCAAGAAAACAATTGGTAACACACTACGCCGTGAAGGACTGAAATCCTGCAGCGCCCGCAAGGTCCCACTGCTCAGGAAAGCACATGTACAGGCCCGTCTGAAGTTTGCCAATGAACATCTGAATGATTCAGAGGAGAACTAGGTGAAAGTGTTGTGGTCAGATGAGACCAAAATCGAGCTCTTTGGCATCAACTCAACTCGCCGTGTTTAGAGGAGGAAGAATGCTCCCTATGACCCCAAGAACACCATCCCCACCGTCAAACATGGAGGTGGAAACATTATGCTTTGGGGGTGTTTTTCTGTTAAGGGGACAGGACTTCACTTCACTGCATCAAAAGGACGATGGACGGGGCCATGTACCATCAAATCTTGGATGAGTACCTTCTTCCCTCAGCCAGGGCACTGAAAATGGGTCTTGGATGGGTATTCAAGCATGACAATGACCCAAAACACACGGCCAAATCAACAAAGGAGTGGCTCAAGAAGAAGCACATTAAGGTCCTGGAGTAGCCTAGCCAGTCCCCAGACCTTAATCCCATAGAAAATCTGTGGAGGGAGCTGAAGGTTCGAGTTGCCAAACGTCAGCCTCGAAACCTTAATGACTTGGAGAAGATCTGCAAAGAGGGGTGGGACAAAATCCCTCCTGAGATGTATGCAAACCTGGTGGCCAACTACAAGAAACGTCTGATGTCTGTGATTGCCAACAAGGGTTTTGCCACCAAGTACTAAGTCATGTTTTGCATAGGGGTCGAATACCTATTTCACTCATTAAAATACAAATCAATTTATAACATTTTTGACATGTGTTTTTCTGGATTTTTTTGTTGTTATTCTGTGTCTCACTGTTCAAAAAACCTACCATTAAAATTATAGACTGATCATTTCTTTGTCAGTGGGCAAACGTACAAAATCAGCAGGGGATCAAATAATTTTTTCCCTCACTGTATACACATCTGTTCAACAGAAATGTAGGTGAAACTTGGGATAATGAAAGACTAATCTAATTAAGTTTGGCAAGTAAAATAAATGTTTGCTTCCAATAACTCTTTTATGACTTAAGAATATAAGTAAATATTGAAAAAGACTGAATACAGTTGTAATGTCAACTCACTGTTTAGTGCATTATATTGCTTTTTAGCCATCACAATACACAGTACAGTAGAAACTCCTTAAAATTAATTACTTTTCCATCGAAAGACACTATTATGAAGAATGGGGTTAGAAAGGGAAGAACTAGTGGCCTCCTAAGAATTAAAATACCTGCTTATCAGCACACGTACAGGTTCTGCTCAGACAGGCTCAATTAGCCAGCACAAGCTGTGTATGAGAGAGACACACTCTCAGCTCGTGTCCCATATCAACAGAATCACTATGATGACAGACAAGTCTGGACCACAAAGATCTGATTGTGACTGGCCATGAAACCTGGTAAGCAGAGATGAGGAAATAATTTTTCTTTCTACTCATAGTAGATTGGGAGAAGTGATTCAGATCGAAGTTTATAGATGATACAGTACATTAACAAAATGAACAAAGAATGTAAAGTTTGCATCAAGATTATAGATACAGATTAGAAAGTAAAATGCATGTGTGAGATTCATATACTGTACTACAGATATTACTTTAGCATCTAGACAAATGAAATATGACAAAGGAGACCCTGAACTGTTGAGCAGCTGAAACCCTATATCAAGCAAGAATGGGAAAACATTTCACTTTCAAAACTACAGCAATTGGTCTCCTCAGTTCCCAAACGCTTACAGAGTATTGTTAAAAGAAGAGGCAGTGCAACATAGTGGTCAACATGCCTCTGTCCCAACGTTTTTGAAACGTGTTGCTGGCATCAAATTCAAAATGGGCATGTATTTTTCCAACAACAATAACATATATCAGTTTCAAAATTTGATATGTTGTCTTTGTACTATTTTCAATTAAATATAGGGATACATTCTGTTTTAATTAGCATTTTAGCGTCCCAACTCTTTTGGAAACAGGGTTGTAACATTATTCACATGCCAGAGAGTTGTAGCTTGTCAGAGACGTAAAATAGTCTTATTGGTCATATTTGTCCATTAGGCCAAGGCTTAGGAATACAAGTGTGAATCCTTAGCACAGGTTAAACCTTAGCCCAGGGCTAACAGTCTCTTGTGTGAACATAGGCTAAGCTAGCCCAGGACCAGTCTTACTCTGGGGCTAAGAAAGCCCAGGTCTAAGAACAATGCAGTGTGAAAAGGCCTTTAGTTTTACTGTCAGCAAAGGCCAGTTGTTGTCTTTTACAGTACAGCTGCATTTCATGTGAACAGAAAAGGCTGAGGGGTATGGGCTTGTATGTCTCTATTATTCTAATATTATGCTCATGATGAGTCTGGATGCATAAATCACTGGTGCCTAAGACAGCATATATGCATTTCTGTTGTAGCTTGTCTCTGCATCTATGATCTTCAGCATAGCCAGCAAGGCAGTCCCATGGGAAGCAAGCCTGCTGGCGTTCTGTATACGCAGATGGAATTTAAGCCTGCATTTGCCAGCTTTTCAACCTTTTCCCTATTGCCACACCTTAACACTACCGTAGTACAACACTGCAAATGATCCATTCTCAATATGACTGTTTGCTGATGCTGTTGGTTTCTGGTCTCACAGCTTCGCACTGTGTCCAGATAAAACATGTCCTGGCCGCTTGACAGTGTATAACAGCCTTCAATGCCGGGATAAAAGCTTCATAAAAGCCTGTGCTCCAAAAGTCACACAGGGAAACTCCCGAATGATTCCTGTAATTGGATGATTGTCATGCTGCTGTATCTATAAATCAAACATGGTATATGAATTAAACTACAAAATCTGCACCAACACAGATTCTAAAGACGTGTTTCATACCCACACCACTGTAAAGTTCCTGTATGAAGTCCCTGTTTCTAAATAGTGTCACCCATTATGCATCCTGGATATTTATGTAGCACCATAACCAGCCTCAAGGAGAAGCAGGCCAGCCTTCCCTGAGCATTTCTATAGACTCACCTGTCATTTTTTATCAATATTAGTATTATCGTTTTTTCTTTTCTATGCTATTTTACCCAATAAGCTTTCTGAGAACACATTCTCATTTACAGTAACAACCCGCAAGTAATAAGCATGGACTGCTTTGTTCAGGGACTGCCGCATAATGATTTTGAGACATTTCAAACCACCCCTTCCTTTGACATAATATTTAAACTCCAGCAGGATCTTTGAAAGCTTCCAATATAATGTTGTAAATGTGAAGTGTATTGCAATTGGAAATGCACTTTAAATCAAGTTTGATTGGTCTGTTTCTGTATTCATTAAATTAATTAACTGCGCATAGACAGCCATTGTCACCTACACAAGGTACAGTATGTTCTGACCTGGACATTGCTCAGTCTATATCCTTCTTGCACAGTCAGATAACTTATTTTGGTAAACCAACTACATCCCCAAATCAATGTATGATGTGATTTATTTAGTAACAAACTCATAAGGAGTTGCCGAGGCTGCATAGGGAACCAGTGACATCATCAAAGTTCTGCGCACAAGCCTATAGGCTTATTTTAGATTACTTCCAAAGTGCTCTTGAGTGACCTTTGCGTCATCAGCAGTGTTGGCAAAGTGTGGGGCTACACAGTACTGGGTGAAAAAGGAGGAGGGGACTAATCACTAAGCACACACCAACATGTTTTAACATTACTTTACAAAGTTGACTGAGAACACATACAGAAACAACCTGGGAAAAGCTCACCTACAGAAACAACCTGGGAGAAGTTAAGGTTAACTGTCTTGCTCAGGGACAGAATTATAGATTTTTCACTGTGCTGGCTCTGGTATTCGATCTAGTAACCTTTGGGTCACTGGTCAGATGTTCTAATTGCTAGGCTACCTGCTGCCCGTGTTGAGGGTGAGCGTAGTGGTTGTGTTATTGCCTTCCCTCACCACCTGTGGGCTGTCCATCAGGAAGTCCAGTATCCAGTTGCAGAGGAAGATCTTCAGTTCCGTAGTACAGAGCTTAGTGATGAGCCTTCAGCCATTTTCATATTGGTTCAGGAAGATTAACAATGAAACAAAGAGATTCATAAAAAAGAGCCTCATTAATAACAAGGATTACGGTCTCATATATGTTCTAGCTGTTGAAAGCAGGGTTATTTAACGAAAAGATGATCTTCTGACAAGAAGCAGATCAGTCCAGGTTAGGTGAGACGGTCGACACACAGTCTGCCGGCATTAACAGGAAACAAACAAAACAAAAAACAGATCTCCAGATAACAAGCAATGACTATTCATCTTGAACACAGCCCTAACTAAAACACAACAGCAGCCTTGTTATTTACCACAATGCACCCTCCCAATCTCATCAGGAAGGAAACAACAGCACCGATAGTGACTGATCGCTGCCAATCCTGGCTTGACGGCAAACAGTCCTGTTCTAATGTCGTGGACAGTGTGGGAGTGAGGGAGAGGGCAGTGTGTGTGTATTACAGTGGATATCCAGCAGCCTCTCCAGCCTCTCAAACTCTGAGCCATTGACTGTTCTATGCCTGGAGCCTCAGTGTTACACCATACACATTAGCACATACAACAACACAACAACTTAGCAGGTTACACAGCACAGCATCTACTCCGTAGACACATTCTTCTAAGACATTCTAGGATTAGTTGTCACCATTCTGCATCAGAGCTGTATTAGTGATTGAAATGCTTCCTTTCTTGACAGAAGTATTTGGTTTGTATAATGCATTGATTGGCATGCATTAAAGAGGTAAGCCACCAGAAAGAGGCATTCTCCTATTTCTTAGTTGAGATTATATAAGAAGGTGTATCAAAATAAACAAAGGTATTCTGAATGTGTTGAAATATGGAGATATGGTGGAGAATATTGTCAATGGATAATCCAATATTCATATTATTGACATATAATTAGCTATGAATAATATCCTTTCTGAAATTAATTCAATCTACCGTAGGATCATGTAAATCTCAGAGGTTTATCTAATAACAAATGCATATTTCCTGAAAATTATTGTATGAGCATGAATAAATGCATACTCTTTCAGCATGCTAAACACTCACACTGAGGGGAACTAAGAAAACTCTGAGGGGAACTAAGAAAAACTATTTTTTCTACAAAATATCATGTTTATTTCATTAGCATATCTCCATCTTCATATAATGTATGTTGTATAAATATAGAATCCCAAAATGTTTACAAATTAGACGTGAAAACATAGCCACAGACAAACAGGAAATAAAATATTAAAAAAGGAAGGTAATTCTCATTAGCCATAGAAATTAAACATACTGCCTAAACTATCTTTACTGACTAGATAAGAATTACTGAAATTATGCAAGCCTTTAATCCTTCAAAGAATGGCCTTTAGATGAACCTGTTTCTTCACAAGACAAAAACTTTGTGGCAGCCTTCTACCATTCAGCCAGCAGCTATGAGTTCGCACATGAGAGTGGAACAGCTCATTACATGGTGTAATTTATTTGCCTATTCGATGCCCAAGGACACCTAAAAAAGTTGTATATGTTGAACGTTCTGTAACTAAAGCATTTTCTTGGTTGTCCCCCAGAGCAACCACAGCATTACCTGCCTCAGTAGGAGGCTGACAGCTAAGCCAGACTACTTTGCCAAATGTAGCCTCAAAAGATGTTTACTATCAAGGTTCAGACACACATTGTCCTTAACACAACATAATCTCTAGGGTCTCTATACCATGCAGGAAGCTGAACCGGTAACACTTAATTTTAAGGGATCCTTGTTGCAATAGTGTAATTAGGTAGTGCAATCAAATGTAACAATCAACTGTTACGGTGTAATTACTGTACATAATGTAACCAGGAGTAATTCTAGTATGTAATTGCACATATGCAACAAATGTTACCATGCTTGTTACAAATAGGAAGATTTACACAAAATTCACATAATTAGTGTTACCCTTTTTTATCTTAATGTGATTCATTAACATCCATGACAAAGGATGTGATTCCTTGTTGGAAGCTATTACCAATGTTAATCAAGAGTGAAAACCTGCGATAATATTATATAATATAATAATTTATTTTACAAGGTGAGCTCACTGAGAACAACCTGGGCATTTGTGTACTTTACTGTACATTACCCATTCTGAAAACACTGCCCTCAAGTGTAAAGCTTTGGTGCTCATTTATAATTATAGTATTAACAGACTAGTGTACCACAGAGTAGATGTAACATCCACTTAGATCCAACATAACAGAATATTCCTCAGTCAAATAACTATTAAAAGCTTATTGGGCGCAATCTAGTTGGGGGAATTAACAGAATAGTACACAACATAGTACATACAATGTACTTAGATACAATGTAACTATTAGTTATTAGTTACATTGTTATTGCACAGGACTAAACTAGTTAAAATGAAGTGTAACTTGAGGGGTACATACATGTAACCAGGGGTTAAATTGGAATTTGGAAGGAATTTGGAGAGAAATCTTGACCCTAAATGGGGGTGGAGGGTCGGCAGCTTACAATAAATATATTGCCGTCCATATTGCGTATCCATTTGTTTAATAAACAACCAAGGCACACTGAATAATAAAATATGTAATAAGTTAACGCTCAGATCTGTAATCCTTTTCATCTAAGCACCATGAACAGTGCCAGAACAGCATATAACAGTGCCAGAATATTCCCATTATATTATTTGGAGGAGCTATTCAATCTATAAGCAAATGCAAATTTTATATGAGACAGCAAACAGAACTGCAGTAAAAAAAAAATAAAAATAAATAAATTTGCACCAATCATAAACAGAATTTGGTAGAGCCCGCTCTTTCAACTTTGATGGTTGAAAGTGACAGACTAAATGACGGATTCATTGATGACAGATTTCACAATGAAATAAATAAATCTTGAATAAGAAATTGTGAAATAAATCATTGAATGCAGAAATACACCATTAAATATGTTATGTTTTCTATAAAAACATTTATTCATAATTTAAATGACATATTTCTCTTTTTATTTAATTATTTCATGATGTATAGATTTATTTAATATACTCCCTAAAATTCCTGGCTCACTTTACCTCAGTATAAATACAATATTGTAGCTAGCAAACTGGCTAGGGCTTGTTAGCTAGCTAGCTAATGTTAGCTATTATCTAGATTCACAACACATGAAGAACATGTACAATATTTTTACATGGATACTAATGTTGCAATAAGCCTTTCTAATGCAATCGCTTCACCTTATAAAATCACATTTTGTTCATTTTCTGTTGTTTCTCTGTTGTTGGTATGTCCTAATAGCGTTGCAACTGGTACAAAAACACTATTGCCAGTCACAATGTCTTTTAAAGGGATGATGGAGTATATATAATATTTTTTTAATGGATGTCAGCAAATGTTATTTTGGGCTTGTACACACACATTAATATTAGCTGCTTTAGCCAAGTAAAATTCACAGCATAACCCCAACCATATTGTTTTGGGTGTTAATTGGACAAAATTTTCTTCTTGTATATCCCCCTATGGGGATATATTTTTCAGTATATTTATACATATATTATTCAACACTATTTTTCAGTGTTGCAATGAATGTAAACAAGATCTGAACTTCCTAAACATTACAAACTTGATTCATTTAGGACTTGAAATGCTTTATGGAGCCTGCGGTCCACAATAACCAAAGTTTAACTATGTTCAAAATAAGTAAGTAGTGTAATTACACTGTAACAAGGACCCCTTAAAATTAAATGTTACAGCAGAGCCAAATCTGCCTCAACAGTACAGCAAGCATATGTGCTTGAGAGTGTCAAAGTGCAGGCATTTCTACCTGCCATGGCCAAGGCAGAAGGCAGGAGTTTTGATACACGCTGTTAATTAAAGTGTAATCTGACAAAGCAAATAGAGAGTCATCCTCCTAAAGTGTATTTCTGGGAGTTTGGAGACACATTAACTTTGCACTGGAGACTTTTAGATGACTGTGTTCAATTTCAAACACAAACACTGCCAGAAAGACTCATTGAATTGATGACACAAACATTGATATTGGCACCCTGTGACCCTGTTCCAATATTATGCTTGTGTAAACACCAACTTTATATTTTACATTAGCAGATTCATTTTGGATTCTAATCCCAAAGTAAAATAAAGGCCTACATAAACATATATTCTTCAAACACTGGGATAAGACAAACGATTGTTAGATTAAAGATGTCGGGGCCATGATCGTATCAGCGAGAATGTGGGGTTATGGAGAGGATGCTATTCACTATCTGTTTTGGTTTTCCACCTGGGCTGTAGCAGTGTGATTTAATGTTAAAGCAGCTGTTCCCAAAGATTGTGACCCTATTTTATTATCAGAATGTTTTTGGATCATTGTAGGTCTCAATGGCTTTGGAAAGGTTGATGACTGTGGTAAGCCAGCCTTATAGGCAACCACACTATGCCATGTTTTGTTCGAAGCCACGTTGGTCAACACATAACTCACCTGACCTGATTGAGTCACTAGAGAGTGGTGAGAAAATCACTGCAGACAATCTCTCTGCTCCCGGAGTGATGCTGGCCCATTTGCATGATCCAGCCACTTGTCTGTTAGCAGCACTTTCACAGCTGGAATGTAGACGATAGTGGTCGGCTTGGAACGCTCAACCGCTTGGGAGGCCCCCAATGTTTACTTTCTCAATTGGAGCTATGACAATCTGAAATAGTTTTAGACTGATTTGTAATACTGGATAAACTAACTGGCGAAATCCAACTGATTTCATACTGATGTAATACTATTTGAATTGCTTTTTTAAAGCAGCAATGAAGAATATCAGACAATAACTGTGTGTAATCTCCAGTGTACAAAATAACATTATCGTTCTCATGCAGTCTGATTCAATGGATGGTCTTGTCCACTCTAAGGGGTTCTTAAGAAAACAGGAAAAAGAGAAAGTTTAAAGGGCAGTTTGTTCTTAACTGGTGGGAGAGATGGTCAAACTCAAAGTATCATTAAAAAAATGTTTAACCACCTCCCCAAAATTCAAAATATTTTCATATGACTCATCCCATATACTGTAAAAAATACACCTTTCCCCTCGTAAAAATGGTAGAAACACTGTTTTCATGAACATTAATAAAGACTTCACATTTTAAATCATAAGTCATTTAGCAGACACTCTTATCTAGCGTGACTTACAATAGTGAGTACATAAATTATTCAAACCAATTCAACATGGTTGCACTGTCTATGCAACTCAAGGCTATGTGCCAGGTTTCCTTGATCACCATTTACCATTTCACTCACTCTCGCTGCTTATCTAATTACACTATGATCAGGGCTGGTTCCAGACAATGATCAGCTAGGGGACAATCACAAAAAGCTATGTTTAAGCTGATATATAATATATGGAACACATTTTCCAAAATAAAAATTTAATTTACCACACAACCAATATTGACTCACAACTGCATATAAAAGTGTTTCGATATCAAAATGTTCAGACAGAAAGTACTTTGGACAATTGAACAATTGTTTTTGGACAATTGTTATGATACAATGACAATAGCTTTAAAGAAATAGTTCACCCAAATTACAAAACGGTACCCTGTAAGCAGTTTATGGACAAGGTCAAGGCCGGCTCCAGGAATAAATGACATAAGCAGTCGCAAAGGGCCACAGACCACTAGGGGGCATCCAACTGCTAGGGAGATAGGGGGCCCCAAATTAAATTTTGCTTAGGGCACCCAAAAGGCTAGAGGCGGCACTGGACAAGGTATAAAAGTAGGGCCCTATAATTTCCACGTTGTGGAGAACACGGACGGAATCGTAGAATCCAGACATAAACACTGAATTCAGACACAAACTCAGAATTGAAAGAATTGTATATACAAAATTATATAATATATAATTGTATATAAAAAATATACATAATTATAATATTGCCGTAACAGTACAAATAATTATCACCGCATTTTGCCTATTCTAAAAATGCAATGGATCTGAAAGAACATCAGGCTCTGCTGGCTGTTAATGTAGTGTATGTGCGGGTGTTCCTTTGCGGTTGTGTGGCAGTGTGCCTCATGGAACTCCACCTCTTTGTTTGTGCCAATGTAATTAGAGCAGCACCTGCCGCTGCTAAATTGTGACGCCACAGAAAAAAAAAAGTATTTTTATGAAATACATTTTTTTACCAAGCTGAGCACAGTTTACAGTGGATATAAAAAGTCTACAGACCCCTGTTAAAATGCCAGGTTCTTTTGATGTGAAAGAATGAGACAAAGGTAAATCATGTCAGAACTTTTTCCACCTTTAATGTGACCTATAGTGTTAACAATTCAATTGAAAAACAAACTGAAATCTTTGAGGGGGAAAAATAAAAAATAAAAAACTCACAATAACCTGGTTGCATAAGTGTGCACACCCTTAAACTAATACTTTGTTGAAGCACCTTTTGATTTTATTACAGCACTCAGTCTTTTTGGGTAGGAGTCTATTAGCATGGCACATCTTGACATGGCAATATTTGCC
>JACXGI010003304.1:45615-64241 GCA_016801175.1 Esox masquinongy | reverse complement strand
GGGGGGGGGGGGGTGTCAGCAGATCTGGGCAGCCTGCTGCTCGTTGACGGCCCGCCGGGCCTGGTGCGCCCTGGTACAGGAGGACGTGTGGCGGTTGAAGCTGTCCCGCCACATGAAGCGCTTGGCGCACAGGCTGCACTCGTAGGGCTTGACGCCTGTGTGGATCTTCATGTGACCCACCAGGTGGTGCTTCATCTTGAAGCTCTTGCCGCACACGGCGCAGCCGTACGGCCTCAGCCCCAGGTGCATGCTCATGTGCCGGTCCCGCTGGCTCTTGTGGGTGAAACTCTTGCCACACTGGCACGGATACAGCTTATAGGCCACTGAGGCGAAGCCCGAGTGAGAGGTCTCTTCCTGGACGCCCCCAGGGTTTCCGCCCGTGCCCTCCCCACCGGGCAGGTCTTCTCTCTGGCCGGGCGGTGTCCCGTCGGTCTTGTCGGCGGAGAAGCCCTCCACGGAGGTGCCGTAAAAGTCCAGCGGGTCCTCTTCCAGGCTCTCCTCCAGCTGGGCCGCCATCTTGTCGTCGACGCCGTCGTCCACAGAGCCCCGACAGACTGACGGCTGGCCGAGGTCGTGCTGGTCGGGGGCGGGGACAGCAGGCTCCCCGCCGACACAGTCCTCACGCCTCTCCGACTTGACGTGGACCCATTTCCTGTGTCCCATGATGCTGGGCGGGACATACGCAGGTCGGGAGTACTGAAAGTCCCCCTCGCCGCCCTCCTCGTCATCCCCCTCCTGGCTGGCGGCCTCGCTGCCTGAGCTCTCATGGTCAGCCAGCGGGGAGCAGCCAGCCCGGGCGCCGTTGTTTTCCAAAGTGGGCGGGGAGAAGCTGTTCTCCAGGAGCCGGTCCATCTCCATTTTGGCAAAGCCCTCCATCGCTCCTCCTCCTCCACCCTCCAGGCCTAGCGAGCCCTCCCCAGGGCTGTGATAACTGCTGTCCCCGGGGGAAAGCCTGTCCCCCAGGCCGCTGGAAGACTTGTGCGTCAATGAGCTAGTGCCACTTCCAACCACCTCCAAGAGCTCGGTGCACTTGTCCACAACGTGCCACATCTGAAGGAAGCTGGCCGCAGTGAGGAAGGCTACCACCTCCCCGGCCGGGAGGTGAAGGGTCCCTGTGTAGCAGGAGAGAAGGAGACGCTCGAACACACACGGGTGCATTACATCAGGCAAGACGCAGCGGGCACTGTTCTTCAGCAGAACCTGGTCGCAGAAGTACGGTGAACTAGCAGCCAGGACGGCACGGTGGGCGCGGTACTGGTGGCCCTGGATGACCACGATGATGTCACAGAGCTGGCCCCTCTGCCGCTGCTGATTGAGCTTCTGCAGCAAGGACCCAGAGAAGTTGGGGAAGTCCACGCGGAGCACGCTGCCCTCAGCCTCCATAGTCACCAGGGGGTTCAAAGCTTTGAAAAGTGTATATCATTTGATTACTGACATGCAGAATGAATAAAACCAAAGTGATGTGTGAAATTCACCATGGGAGCATACCAGATCTAAGGATATACTTATTTTTTGACTCGTTTTCCTGCCCTACAACTAATAAGTTGGACGTGCAAAATGATTTTCACTTTTCTCTGCTATACTGAAAAACCCATTGAAAAACAGGAAGAGGGTGGGACATAATGAATGGTTGGGTGCTTTCAATTTGCAACTTACTGCTTTACGCCAGGCCTGGCCAAACCCACCAAATGGCAACAAACCTGACTCAAAAGCTGTTTTACGGAACAGTTGGATTTATGGAAACCTATCAACCATTGTGGACAGAAATTCAATAAACAGAGCTACCACATGCCATAGTTCATTACCAAGTTCAACACTCATGTTGGTTCTTCATAGCATATTTCCATTCAACAGTTCCATAACTCCAGCTGAACGTGCCACAGAATTGGACTGGGTTAAAAAATTGGGATTCTTAATTATGCTTTCTAGGTCGGCTTTCCATAGGCAGATAAATTCAAACCCCAAATATAACTTGCTTTTACCAAAGAATTTTTGATGTACTTAACTTTTCTGTCAGGCTATGGAACCTTTCCCAACTACAGATTACATAGAATAGCTACTGTACTGTAGTTATATATAAACTGGTGTACACATATCTTATGTGAGTTTTCTTCTAGATCTAAAACAGGTACTGCTGGACACAGGACTTTGCACTGCATTCATCTTGTAACCAGAGAGTAGTTTGTGATTTATCAGAGGTCTCTCAATAATCCACTATTTCTTCCATTCAGCTAGAAGGTGTGATAAAAACAATACAAGGGATTTTTGTTTGCAATCTACGCCAGTTAATATGGCAAATCATTTAAAATCATATTGAACCAAAGGACATCACAAGGAGTAGCTAGAACTTGCTAAAGATGGCCATCATCATTTACATAAGTGGGGTGTTCTCAATGATACCTACCGACTGAAGCTGTCATCAACCGAATACAATTGAATATTAAATTAAGGAAAACGTATGCAAGCCATATAGCTTTTGATTTCAACATATTCAAATCGTTAAGTGCATATTTGCAAGCAGACCACTGCGTGCAAGTGTCACATTTCCATTTCCCGTGTGATTCACACGATGCCGGAAAAAAAATCGTGTAGCAGAAGCTGGCTAGCTTGGACGCGCTAACCAAGTAGCATGCCCTGAATACATAAAATCCTAACGATTATCATGATTTCCTAGATTTTCAAGAATAGGTGGCTGTACGTCAAACTCTTGGTATCATAAATGGATACAAAATAAAGTTTTCTCACCTTTGATTTCATTTTTATCTCTTAATTTAGAATACAACAACCGCTTCTCTTCCGAGTTCAAGGTTCCATCGGATATCTTTCAACTCACGTCATCACGTAACCAAGAATCGCATGGCGCGTGATGAGCAATGTAAACAAACCCGCCCTCCGGCCCGCCCCCACCTGGGTTAGTTCATTTAGAATAGCTAGACAGAGGCGAGGGCTGAAAGTTGTAACGTTTATTAAAACATTATTTTACATCGAAATTGTGAAATAGTAAATAACAGGTTTTCAATTTATATTTCAGTTAACGTCATTCTATAAAACAATTGATATGAAATAGCATACTCAGTTTGGCGAAGGTCGCCTACTTATGATGGGCCGATCTAAGATAAAAAGACAAATATGGTGGAAAACACCATTCGCCTATATATCCTAAAAAATATCCTGTATTTTATTTGCAAACAAACCAGTGTGCATTAGTATGCAGTCCTTAGTTATATTTAGGTTGATGAATACCATTACAGAATTGAGCGTACCAAACCACAATTGTGTTTTTTATAAAATGGTTAGGCTGTTATGCAATAATTTACTTATCAGCATATTAATACAATTAAAACATAGTAGCTGGAGATTAATTTTAATAGCATCCCTTTCATCAGCAATGACAAAGACGATTTCTGTTTCCAGTCTCGCATTTCCAAGAAAAGGCAGAAGTTGTTGCTGTAGGTTCAAATGCAGTTACTCGGCTTTAATCGGCTTTAATCGGCTATAATCGTGTACTTTCGGTTGACAAGTCGAACGCGCCCATTCTCAATGACAACGGATGGCATAATGGGAATGTTCGCCAGACTGATAGCTGGGCACAACTGACCGAAAGAACATAACCCGCTTTTTACAAGGCATGTCGTCCCAACCATCTGAATTCCTTTTTTTAAATGAAATTAGGTGTGAGCAACAGTAGGTGGTGCTACAGGCTAACCCGAGATAGGGCTTAATAGGTTTGAGATCATGCCCGGGGCTGGCCTAACCATTGAACTCGAACAGTAGTTCACACATCTTTTGATCAGTGAAAAGAGTCACAAAATCAAACTTCATTGTTTTTCTGACTGAGGGCAACTAACATCATGCATTGAAATATGGTTTGAACAATTGGCGGTCTGACACTTCTGTGTAAACGGTAAGGTGTGATACATGTTTATTCTGTGAATTTTTAATCATTGTCTTTACGGACAATGTCTTTACTATGGTTGACTTTTTGTTTACTGCATTCAAAGTGCATTCATATAATATACTTCAACTGTGTTGTGTGGCTGATTCCATAGTGTATGAATACAGACAAACAAAAAAAAAACATACTGGAATAAGCACCAGACAATTCCCTGAAATTATCCAAGGCTCCTTGACACTGCACACACACAACCAACAAAACAGTGTAGTCTGAAATGGCTTTTTTGACCTCGAGGGATGATCTTGATATCGATGATGTTTTCAAAGTAGCCCGATCAAAGGGTCCCCTGTTGAAGTTGTAATCTGTGCTGAAGTGGGCCTTTGTTGGCCTGCGCTGCTCGCTTGACCAGACATTCTTTGGCCCTGCGCTGTGGGCCTGTCCTACTCAGGGCAGGTGCAAGGATCAGAGGCCTGAGCTCCTCCAGGTGGGAATGGAGTCGTACTCCTAGTGCCAAATGGCACCCGATTCCCTATATAGTGCACTACTTTTGACCAGGGCTATAAGGCTCTGTTGAACAGCAGGGCAGTAAGTAGGGAATAGGGTGTCATTTTGGGATGCAGCCAGTGACTTTGCAATTTGTATTACAGCCACAGGTTCTTAAGGAGCCAAAGCTGCAGATCTGCTTTTGGATATTAGTGAGGAAGAGTGAGCGAAACCACAGAAGCTCCTTTTTTCTACTAATACCAGACCAATATCATATAGGACAGATGATCTGGTCTTATCTACAGTGCATTTGGAAAGTATTCCCCACAAAAAGTAGACCCCTTCACATTACTCACATAATTGATTGCATTCAGCGCTTGACTTGGGCTAAAATAAGTGCAAGAACTGCCAAATTGCACATTAGACTATGTTAATCAAATGTATGTGTTAAGGCTTGATCCAATAAGGCTTGCTCTTTTGCCTAAAAAAGAAACCAGAATGTTGTTTGCCTAAAATTAGAAGTACCGGAATGCCGTTCCGGCCCAAGTCAAGCACTGATTACATTTATAATTGTTTGTCAATCTACACACAATACCCTATAATGGAAAACCTTTTTTTTAATTTGTGGTAATTTATTGAAAATAAAAAAAACAGAAATATCTCATGTACATAAGTATTCACTCTCTTTATTCCGTACTTTGTAGAAGCGCCTTTGCCAGAGATCACAGCTTTGACTCTTCTTGGGTATGCCTTTACCAGCACACCTGGATTTGGGCAGTTTCTACCATTCATCCCTGTAGATGCTCTCCAGCTCTGTCAGACTGGATGGGGAAAGTGAGTGAACTGCGATCTTCAGGTCTCCCCACTCATGTTCAATGGGCTTCAAGTCTGGGCTTTGGCTGGGCCACTCAAGGGCATTTACAGACTTGTCCCGAGGCCACTCCAGCACTGTCTTGCGGAGTGCTTCGGGTCAATGTCTTGTGGAAGGATGAATCTTTGCACCAGCTTGAGCTCTGAACCAGGTTTTCTTCAAGGACCTCTTTGTATTTTCCTCCGTTCATTCTCCCCACCTTTTCGTCCAGTCTTCCAGTCCCTGCCACTGATAAGCATCCCCATAGCATGATGCTTCCACCACCATGCTTCAATGTATAGATGGTATTAGCCAGACAACGAGCGATGCCAGAGGTCTATCGAGAGTTCCTTGGACTTCATGGCTTGGTTTTTACTCTGACATGCACTGTGAAGCGTGGGACCTTAAAGAGACAGGTGTGTTCCTTTCTAAATCATGTCCACTCAATTTAATTGGCCACAAGGTGGACTCCAACTTCTAGACAAATCAAGGATGATCAAATGACAAAGGATGCATGGAGTGACATTGCAAAGGACCCGAATACCTATGTGTATAAGATGTCATTGTTTTAAAAGAAAATTGTCATCAATTTTAAAAACACGTTTTTGCTTTGTCACTATTGGGCGTAATAGGTAGATTGATGACAAAACATATTTAATCAATTACAAGTTAAGTCAACAGTTACTCAAGGTGTCCCCTAGGGCCCAGTACTTGGTCCCCTACTCTTCATCATCTACATCCTTCCCCTTGGTCAAATCCTCCGTCACTTCAACCTTAATTTCCATTGCTATGCAGATGATACACAAATATATCTAGCCATCACATCTCTCACCAACCCACCTCTGACCCATCTTGAATCCTGCCTGACTGCAATAAAAGCATGGAGGAAGGAAAACTTCCTCATTGGAACCAAATCCACCCTCACCAAAACCGGCACTTTCACTCTCAGCTTCGATAACACCGTTGTTTCTCCATCCCCCCCATGCAAGTAACTGTGGCGTCATTCTGGACTCTACAGTCTCCTTTGATCAACACATTAAACAGACTGTAAAATCTTAATTCTTCCATCTCCGCAACATTGCCAAACTCAGACCTTCCCCCTCCTGTCCTGCTGCTGAAACCCTAATACATGCATTCATAACCTCCCGTCTTGACTACTGCAACTCCCTACTCACTGGCCAAAACTCAGCGGCCAGCCTACTCACTCACACCAAGTCCCGGCAGCATATCACCCCTATCCTCTGTGAGTTACACTGGCTTCGTATCTCCCAACGCATTGACTACAAGATCCTCCTACTGACATATAAAGCCCAAAACAATATCGCCCCTGCCTACCTCTCCGACCTTCTTCTTCCATATCAACCCACATATCAATCTGTTCCGGTACTGCAGACTACGTCATAATCCCCAAGTCCAAGCTTTGGTGACAGGGCATTCTCAAGGGTTGCCCCTAGGCTCCGGAACTCTCTCCCCAAAACCATCCGTGACTCTGAGACTATCCCCATCTTCCAGCAATGCCTCAAGACTCATCTGTTCAAAATCACCTACCCCTAGCCATGCCCAATCCCATTATCTCAATTTTCTTTGTTTTCTCATGTTTTTTGTTGTTGTTTGTTTCTGTTCCATGTTCATTTTGGAAATTGTCTTTGGGTCCTTGAAAAGCTCTATATAAATATAATGCATTATTATTATTATTATTCTAACACAGTTGGAAATGTATGATAATAGTAGCTTTCTTTGATATACAGTATATAAAAAAAACTTCCAGCCTATATTTCAGTTGAACTATGAGTTAACCACCCAACGATAATTAGGCAAGCACCAATATCTTTATTTTCATGAAGTGTAATCCATATGGTTCTTTTGAAGAAGGACTGTTCATATATATTTGAAGTATGTATCTTAAAGCAGGAAACACCTAAATGTTACTTAATATCGACTAGGTCAGAAAAATGAGAACAAAAATGATTAGAACATGGATTCAAAATGAATGTTATCCATGGGAGTGCTAGTGATCAGTGACAACAGCTGGTTTACTGCAGATCTGTTATTTGGGTGTCATAATTAATAGAAAATAAAGTGTTTCAGCTGTCAGCAGGTAGACTCTTATGTGGTTGTCAAACAAGTATAGAAAAGAGTATAGTGTCAAAAAGACTTCACATTCAAGCAAATATGATACTTCAATTTGTCCATTCAGGAGGGCAGCCCAGTTAGGGGTTAAGCGAACACCGGCTGTGTTTGAACAGCCCCATCGGATGTTTGGTTTTGCCTTCTTGCAGAAGCTGATGAAATATACATGGGTCTTTATGAGACGGCTCTGGGCACTGTATGGGCCTAGCTTTATATTGCCTCTGCTATCTAGAGAAGAACTGATAGGGCGGGAAGATAATTCCGTCAAACGTGCAAAAGCAATATATCTGATTTAATTATTAGACACACAAAATTGGATTCATTGGGCAAAAGGAGATGGGCTGAATAGGAAGTATACGGGTATATTACAAGGGAAGTGTGTGTGTGTGTGGCGGATGGGGGGGGGTTGGTGGGGGGTAATTTGCTTAGGCTCCAAACACAAGAAAAAAGGTTTGTATATTGAAACAATTTGCCTTCTCTGCTAAGCCTGATCCACACCACATCACCTCTCCTTAACACAAAGTGACATTTGTTATTCATTTATTAATACTTATACATAGTTCAAACTGATGGTAGGTGAAATTATGTAGCCCGTTTTTTATTCCAGTGTGTTAGGAGGTTTTTATTGTAATAGCCACTTAAGGAGATATAAGATGAATGAATAAGATGGATGCTCAGTGGGGTTGACGTAGTGGAGCTGACGTAGTGGAGCTGACGTATAGTGGAGCTGACGTATAGTGGAGCTGACGTAGTGGAGCTGATGTAGTGGAGCTGACGTATAGTGGAGCTGACGTATAGTGGAGCTGACGTAGTGGAGCTGACGTAGTGGAGCTGACGTAGTGGAGCTGACGTAGTGGTGTGGTTTGAGCGCTACAACACACGATCAGAGGAGGCCTGGACCTCAGCATGACTGGGCTAGTTCCATCACTCAGCTGGCTCAGTATGAGCAAATGTAGTTTATGGTACACTGTAACCGACGGGCAGATAGGCAACTGTTAATCGCACACAGAGCAAAAAAAGGTGCCTCAAATCTGGGCACGTCACGAAGCACAAAAGGCTCTTGATAAATTAAACAAAGAAGAAACCGATTGAACACAACGCGGGGTGAATGCCCCCTCTGTGTGTTCAGATCGGATGCCCATTCTGGACCTGTCAGCTGTGGTTCTGAGCGGGTGAGGCTGAAGCGTCCGTGGCACACAGGGAGCCAACGAGGCGTGGCGCGGCTATGCTTCGTCACGACATTAGTCTCAGCCTTGCGTGCGGTGGCCCAGGTACCACTCACGCCACAGTCTCAGGCCCACCACAATCTGTAATACTAAACATGAAATGGTAATCCAACAAACGTACAGTTTATTAAGAGAGCTTTTCTCTTCACACTGTGCACTACTAAAAAGCACATTTCTGGGTGATTCCATGTCTGCTCCTGACTGTACGAGTTAACCTAAAGTAAAATTTATCCAAATGAAAAAGAACAAAAAATTCCAAATATCCCCTTAATATCAGCAACATAGTCAGGAATTGTATTGATTAAATTTTTTTATTTATTTTTTTTACTATAAATGTGATCTGGTAGTTAATTTACTATGTTGGTTTAACTAACATGATGTCCCACTGGACACTAAATGACCGAAATCTTTATTTAAAAATAATAAATTATGAAATATTCTAGACATTATTATTCACAGGAGCTTTGCCTCCAAAAACAAGAACACTTTTTTTATCAGGAATGTGGGAATGGTGGCGTACAGAGCCATCATTTTGGCTCTGTGCGCCACCACAATGGATTTGAAATGAAACAACTGAGATGCAATTGAAGTGCAGACTTTCAGCTTTAATTCAAGTGGTTGAACAAAAATATTGTATGAAATGTTTAGGAAATGCAACCATTTTCATACACAGTCCCCTTATTTCAGGGGCTCAAATGTAATTGGACAAATTAACACTATCTTAAAATGTTCATTTTTAATACTTTGTCGAGAATCCTTTGCAGACAATGACTGCTTGAAGTCTGGAATGCATGGACATCACCAAACGCTGGGTTTCCTCCTTTGTGATGCTTTGCCAGGTCTTTACTGCAGCTGTCTTCAGTTGTTTTTTTGTTTGTGGGTCTTTCTGCCTTAGGTTTTGTCTTCAGCAAGTGAAATGCATGCTCGATCGGGTTGAGATCAAGTGATTGACTCGGCCATTGCAGAGTATTCCACTCCTGGGTTGCTTTCGTTGTATGTTTTGGGTCATTGTCCTGTAAAGTGAAGCACCGTCCAATCAACTTAGCTGAACTTGGCTGAATCTAAGCAGACAATATACCCCTCTACACCTCAGAATTAATCCGGCTGCTTCTGTCTTCTGTCACATCACCAATAAACACTAGTGACCCTGTGCCATTGGAAGCCATGCATGGCCATGCCATCACACTGCCTCCACTGTGTGTTACAGATGATGTGGTATGCTTATCATAAGCCATTCCAAGCCTTCTTCAGATTCTTTCTCCCCATCATTCTGGTACAGGTTGATCTTAGTTTCATCTGTCCAAAGAATGCTGTTCCAGAACTGGGCTGGCTTTTTTAGATGTTATTTGGCAAAGTCTAATCTGGCCTTTTTATTCTTGTGGCTTATGAATTGTTTGCACCCTGTGGTAAACCCACTGCATTTTCTCTCTTGAAGTCTTCTCTTTATGGTAGACTTGGATAATGATATGCCTACCTCCTGGAGTGTTCTTCACCTGGCTGGATGTTGTGAAGGGGTTTTTCTTTACCATGGAAAGAATCCTACGATCATCCATCACTGTTGTCTTCTGTGGATGTCCAGGCCTTTTTGTGTTGCAGAGCTCACCAATGCGTTTTATTTCACAGAATGTACCAAACTGTTGATTTGGCCACTCCTAAAGTTCCTGCTATATCTCTGATGGATTTTTTGAGTAGCCTAAGGATGGCCTGTTTCACTTGCATTGAGAGCTCCTTTGACCGCTTCGAAACGCGAATGCCACACCTGGAATCAACTCCAGATCTTTTACCTGTTTAGTTGATGAAGAAATAACGAAGGAATAGCCCACACCTGTCCGCGAAACAGCTTTTGAGTCAATTGTCCAATTACATTTGGTCTTGAAAAAGAGGGGGCAACATAATCAAGAGTTGTAATTCCTAAACCCTTCCTCCAATTTGGATGTGATCTCCTCAAATTAAAGCTGAGAGACAGACTGCACTTTAAACCCATATTCATTATTTAACTGTAACTTGAATATATTTTGGTAAACAGCCAATTGGACACTGTCAGTGTCTAATTATTTCCAGACCTAAGTGCATATTATATGGTATAATGCACAGTATACACTTTGTCACGGTTAATGCAGAGTATTGCATACAATATAGATCTATTAGATTTTATTGTTACTATTATTTACATTTTCCATAGATATTTTACTTTCTGGTATCTCTTGATTTTACTCAGCCCATAGATTTTCCTTGTTTACCTTTCCTTCTCTTGCCACGGACTAAAAGAATCCAGCACAAGCTTTACCCAAGGACCAATGGTATGTGGCTTCTTGCCACCTGACACAGAGGTTTATCCAATCAAAAAAAGCCTTGGGTTTTACCCCATAATTCCATAATTCCATTAAAAAATAAAAACTTGGGAACGGATTATTGTGGCTTCACTGCTGCAGTCCAGGATTTGGCAACTCAATCTTGGTGCCAAACAGACAAAGTCAGCCTGAGCATCTATTCTTTTAGATAAACCATGAGATATGTGGTCAAGGGACGTCATCAAGGCAAACACTGGAAATATGTTCAGGTTTTCATCAACCCACAATTATTCACCGTTGGTTCAAACAGACACAAATGGTTCAGTAAGGAACAACAAGTTGTCTTGCAGTGACGCTTCAGAACAATGCAGCTGGATTCAGTGGAAATCATCTTATTACTCCCAGTCCCAAATCTGTACGCTGTAGTTTACTTTTGTTATTTTCTTTTTATAACTTCTGTTAGAGCCAATGATAATCTTCTAATGCCAAGTCTTGGATGATTGCAGTATATTATGAATGATCCATAAATGATAACATCATTAAGCATTTTCTTTACATTTTGTGTATATACAGAAGCAACAGGTGCATCTAGACATTAAGATAAAGGCAAAGTCAAGGTCAGAATGTTCTTGATTTTAGATAAACACACACTGCACTGCATTCTTTTTTTTATAAAAACAAAAAAGAATAAAATGAGCAGATGAATGATTACTAAATCTCCCACTTCAGTAATGACTAAATCTCCAGCTTTTCCAGAGATATCATCACGTTTTCTTGCCAGATTAAACCCAATTGCAGGGGTAATGGCCAAAACTTGAGAGGGCTTGACTGACATCTGGCACACCATGAAGAGAGAGGGATACCTCAGGGCCCAGTGCTTGGCCCCCTTCTGCAATGCCCTGCCCAGCTGAAGGGAGATCAAAACCCAGTCTGAGACCTGAGGTTTCTCCACCTGTGCCTTTGTCATCGATAAGTCTGTCATCCCTGCAAATATTGCTTAGCAGTAATGGCGGCTAGAGATTAGGCCCACTTCCCGAGCTATTAACCGCATTTCTTGTCCTCTCTACCGAGGCCTGTTGAACAAAGACGTGATTCATGGGACCCCAAGTCTCGTACAACAGCCCTAGCATCCACCTGACCCGAGGAGAGGCGCAGCCGTTCTGCTACACCGCTCTGGGCCAGGGAAGGTGCTGAAGGAATTGAGGCCAAAGGTCACCATGTTCAGGCATTCATCCAAAATGAGGGGGCTTTGAGTGACCAGACCCATTTTGGGAACCACAGTCAGACGAGACGAAGATGACCGAAAAGTGGCTATTTTGTGACGGTTTCATCGGCAGATTTACGAGCGCCACCATGATTCCCACCCTTCATCCACCTCACAGATGGATGAGTACGTTAAGTTTGTGAGGCAGTTCTCTCCTGTTTCTCTTGATACCTCGCTCACCCTTTTTATCTCAAATTGCAGGCTCTTACTGATATTCAGTATTTTCTTCTCAAATATTAAACCTGATCAAATTGCACGTCCCATTAACCACGTTTACTTTATAATTTTTAAAACCGAGATGTCGTATCAGAAATTGTACATTCACTGTGTTTGCATTCCGTGTAAACCATGTCCACAAGATATGGACTGGAAAAAACTTGACCAAATCAAGTGATGAATTAAACTTCTATTTCAGAATAACACCTTGTAATCAATAGGGCAAGAGTATGAACACGTTGTCACGATTTCAGCCATAGCGACTAGTCAGCATTGAAGTGTTTTTTTTGTGCGGAAGACAAGAGGTCACACAGATTAGGCAAATAGAAACGTCAGTTTCTTGAGGCGATTTAAGGGTTTCAAAGGGCATTGTCTACTGTTGCACATGAGTCTAAGGCACGCTACTGCCTGCCACAAAGATGGCTGGCAAAGGGCCCTTCACCAAACACATGAAAGCCTGGTGGTTTACAGATGGGCAAGTTAGTCCACACAGCCTTAACTGACTTCAGCTGTGTCTCACACAACCTGAAGAGCTCCCCCTTTGCTGCAGGGGCATTTACCCGACCACAAAGATGTGTCAAGACTAAAGATTGGAGCCGGAGAAGATGAGCAGGAGGAGGAAGAATGGGAGATGTCTGAACCTTCGTCCTCCCAGCGTAGATCCTCAGAGGAAAGCTCGGAGCTTGGACGGCTGGAGGGAGTTCAGAAGCGGCCAGAACATCTGCTGGGATCCGGGGAAGCTTTTCTTGATCCAGGAGCTCAGAGTGACTCTGGGCACTTCTGGCAGGGAGTAGAGAGGTTGAGGAAGCCATGCAGGCATCAGGGCCCAGTTTTTCAAACAGCTATCTATCTGAATTTTGCCAGATCAGATGTGTTAGTAAAAGTTAAACTATTTAAAAAAAAAAACAGGCAAGTCATTTGGGAACCAATTCCCATTTGCAATTACATCAGAGCCAAAGGAATTAATTTACATGAGAACGATACAACAGAACTACCAAAATTGTGTAAAAAAATGTATAACGTGGCTTGAACGTGCTGTCTTCGGCATGAGCGCCTAAGCCCCAGGGACAACCACTTGGCCCACTGCTGCAAAACGGGGCCCCTGAACCAAGCCCAGCTGTTACCCTTTAATACAGCATGGCTGCCACCAACTGAAGAGGCAAACCTGCCCCCAATCAGGGGTATGATAAATGGGCCCCCGTAAATGCAGCTCTGGGCAGAAGAGCAAAAAGAGGCAAAAGCGCCTCCCACTAATTCTGTAAATAAAACGCCCCCCCAGGGCCCAAAACACTGTTTTGGCTACAAGTGTCTGTGCCCGTTACAATAAATACACATAAACATGATATAAAAGACAATAAATATCAACTTGTACTAAATGCAGCGTGACACCTACACTGACAGGTAAGACAGGTTCAGCAGGTGCATTTATCTGATAGCAGCTTGTTAAGTTCCTTTCACAGAGAGGCGTTATAAATGGGCCAATTACCATCTAAACTGCAGCATCACTATAGAGAAGACAAACTTCACTGATCAAATCAACACAGTATCGCAGCCCTTTCCAATGACACCAACCATAACAAATCTAACTTTTCAAGATACTGTAGGTCTGAGATTTTGTTCAAGGCAGAGTAAGAGCACGTCAATATAAATAGGTCAGTCTTACCTGCGGACCAAAGCCAGTCAGAGCTACTGTAGGGTAATATGCAAATATGCCATTTGCAACATCTGTAGGGTAATACGCAAATATGCCATTTGCAAAATCTGTAGGGTAATATGCAAATATGCCATTTGCAACATCTGTAGGGTAATATGCAAATATGCCATTTGCAACATCTGTAGGGTAATATGCAAATATGCCATTTGCAACATCTCAGTCACTGCCCTCGGTGTCGGTGTTTACAGGCCGTAGCAAAACCACAAACGTAGATGATTAGCTAAAAAGTTTTTGTTAAAGCCACGGAAATTCCCCTGAATGTTTTACTGAAAATATACAAGTGCCAAAGGAGTCTTGCAACTACAGTACAACTACAGTATGAACAGGCAGGCTCTCCACCTCAGCGGCGCACACCAACCTACAGCATGTGACAACATCAACTAGCCAGAGCGATTCGCTAAAATTGATGAGGGAAAAGCAGGTAAAGCCCCACAACCGTTTAATCTCGCTGTCAAATTTCGCTGTCAATGAACATGGTCGCAATGCGAATACAGCATTAGGAACTTGCCTGTCTGACCACTGAGCACATTTTATCAAAGTCAATTCAATTGGCACAAGAGAGACACTAAGTGAATGATTTTAAGTAAGTTCAGAGTAAAGGAGCTAGATAGAAAAGTGGTCAACTGTCTAGGTAGCTACTTTATAACAAAATAGTGTATAATCCCTGATAGTTGCTGGCAGCAAGCAATGTCTCTGATCTGCAATCTGATACCTATTTAAGTATCAAGCAAACTATATTAATCATTTTTTGAAGTACATCAATCTATTCTGCCAACAATGCCTTAGTCCGTTATGGAATGCTTCATTAGATTTGATAGTTATTTGTAAAACATAATACAGTAATAATGATTTATTTAATGTATTTTACATATAATTTTCATTGCTTTATTACTGTAAAGTACAATAAATCCTGTTCCAATTTAGAGTAATGGGCCACAGTGTTACAGACCAAGAACAAAATCATGAATGTCAGGCTCTAATATAAAAAGCTTAACTGAATATAGACCTGCACTGAACACCACAATAAGGCTACTGTAGGCTACATTATTTAAAATAAAAGCTACAGTATTTCTACTGTCTGAAACTGTTAACTTGTGTTAAGCTTCCGTGTTCCAGAAGTTGAACAGAACTTTCACAATTTAAAAGATTAATCTATCCGAATAACCGTGGTCTGGATAGATAACTTTAGCAAAACTGGGCCCAAGGGTTCTCAGGAGTGCACTGCTGTTCTGCTGTAGAGATGATAAAGGCAGAGGATCATTGAACTGTTCGTGGCCTAGACACACACGCGCACACATGCACGCACGCACGCACATGCACAAACCTCTTTCCCCAAACTTTTATCATTAGGGAAATGGATCCTCTTCAAACACACAACTTAACACACATAGCCACATTTTTTTCTCTTTGAAATTGTTTGAGTGAAAGGACAACCAATCAATAGGCCACTTTCCTATGTAATCTCAGACACTCTGACAAATTATAGAGTCCGTTTGACTGACTCTGAACGATCAAAGCTTCTGTGTGGGTTTCAGGACAATGGGTCAGTCTGAGTACGTACAAGGCAAGTATTTCATTTTGTGAAGAATTCTGCCAGGTACGTCTTAGACGGATGACTCTGAAATAACGGGCAAACAAAAGCAATCATCTTTTGATTAAAGCCTTAAGAATCCCCACCTGTTTTCCTAAGAGAACATCTTTCATCTGAATTCCTGCTCCCTCTGGTTGACCCCACGGTTTGTGTCCGTTATCCTGGCACCAAAGAAGAAGAATCTGAGGCTTGTAGCTCCAACCTCCTGCACAGTGGCTGGTGGGTTTAGGGGTGGATCGAGGAGGGTGAGGGGGGTGTTAAGAGGAGCATCTTTCATTACGGCACAGGACCCCGGGGAATTGGGAACCCAGGCCGGGGAAAACATAGTTGGGAGACAGCACAACTTAGCGTCTCGGGAGAGACAGTGAAAAAAGGATAATGATTCTGTTGATAAGCCCACTCTTTAGGCATATGTTGTGGACGTGTGCGGCGGGAGGGTCAATCAAGGGTCAGAGCTGGAATAGTGCCGGTGGAGAACTGGGAGGAAGGTGTTTAGGGCAAATGGAAGGCTAAGAGGTTTACCCCTAACCCTCACCACCGCTAACTTTACATTGACCCCGTAGCCGTATAGGTTAACTTTACATTGACCCCCTAACCGTATAGGTTAACTTTACACTGACCCCCTAACCGTATAGGTTAACTTTACACTGACCCCCTAACCGTATAGGTTAACTTTACACTGACCCCCTAACCGTATAGGTTAACTTTACATTGACCCCCCTAGCCGTATAGGTTAACTTTACATTACAGTTTCAGTGATTTAAGCAGATGCTCTTACCCAGAGTGAATAACAGTCAGTAAATCTTTAGATACCCACGTGAGACAACAACACATCACAGTTGTAGTAAATAAATATCCCAACAGAGAGGGTTTCAGCGCTACAACAAAGATCAAGTACCAATTTCAAATTGTGACATTTATCCAAGCTTGATCCCAGTGGTTTCTCCACCAAGGCCAGAAGCAGGGGCTGGTTTTGCTTAGACTACTTGGTTTAGGTAAAACACTTGGGTTGTTCTACCTCAACGTCTGTTTTATAAGATCATACACAGCTTGCTCTGACAAATTCTACATTTCCTCCAGTATGCTGCGGCTTGGGAGCCATTTTACCTGTGTTCACATTGGTCCACTGTTATAACATCTCCTTTCATTTCCCCTTTGCAATAAATTTAATCCCTAGTCTAGGTAGAGAAAGCGGGCCGGAAACCAAGGGGAGGAACATGAAAAATAGGAGGAGTCACAAGTAAAGAACCAAAATCTGCCCTGAACGGTTTCTATTTTACGATGCTCTCTGATGTATTCTTGGGTCTCTGTGAAGGTTTTCATCTCGACACATTGTTTAGTGTTTTGTTTAGGGTTTGGCAGAAACTGATACTGGCCTAAGGTTGTGAAAAAAAAGACCATGCTTTCTGAATTTACTGGAATTTAAATGTAATTTAACTCTGGCTACAGGTGCACTCCAAACATTCAAATTTTCTTAACACCTCTGCCCAAAAATCATAAAATCAGCCATTATATTTATTTTACACAAATTGATGTTGTAAATTCAAACTACCCCTTTAAGTGAACTGTCCCTTTAAGTAATGTGTAACTTTTTCTGTAGATTCAAATTTACAGGGATCTGTTAAGGTTCTTTTTCTCCTTGTATTGAATTCCATTTCTATGCTCAGGGACTTTCAGTGCACTCTCTGAATCGACAGGAAAATAAATGTAAGTGACCCCAACCCTGCCCCAGTATATTCAACAACACAAATCAAGCATTTTTTTAATCTAGTTTGCAAGAACACCACATTTGAATTGTTACTACACGGCTACTACATTATCACTTGTTATTTCACAATTACTACATTATCACTACTCGAAACGTTAAACCCTTCTTTTGATGGTTGTTGGACTCCCATTTTCGTCTTGAGTGTTGAATCATTTACTGACATCCATTATTTGTGTTGCGGCATTGCCGTGCCAGTCAGACCATCAGGCTTCACCTGTATCCAACACAACAAACTTGGGAGAGCAAACTTCACCCAACGACACATCCTTTTTTCAAAACCCTCATGACCCAGGTGTGAGCCAGGGGCCCCCGTTGGATTTCAAGGAGTGAATGACGCAATGCAACTGTTCAACAAGCAGCCATTTCCTTCACAACATTTAATTAGTTTCCTAAAGATGTCTTTGGATACATGACGATGAATGGAAAGTACTGACCGACTGGTTCATCAAGCACTGCAGTGCACGTTTTGCATGCGCGTGCATGTGGTAAGGGGATGGTTGTCAATGTAATCACGGTAACGCCATGGATCTCCAAAAGTGCGCCCCGGCCCATTCTGTTGTGCGATCTGGGCTGAGGCTGCGTCACGGCACGTCGCTGGTCTCATGTGAAAACCAAACTAGCTGGAGCAACACCGAGGTGGAGGAGTTTACAACAATATTTACTCTGCCTGTCATTGCTATCAAAAGCTTAATTCAATTAGGCTGCAGTTTTCAGCAAGCCTCAGGGTCAACAGGGCAACGTTCAAATAGGGAGCCACTGGAGAGAGAGGCAGAGAGAGGGAGAGACGGGGAGAGAAGGAGGACTCAGTCAGGGGACCCGAGCTGGATGGCAGCCCAGAGCGCTGGTGCCAAACGGGGTTTGACAAGGGCCAATTCATGGGATTCAACTATGGGAACCTCTCTCAACTGGCCACAGTAGAACTGCAGCCAACACTATTCTCAGAGAAAATCTCTGGAATGGGAGCGGTTCCGATCCGGGTCGTCCAAGCTATCTAAACATAACTGGTCTCCCACTAGTCAGAAGGTCTGGAGGATACGCTCAGATGACCCGTGTGATAGCAGTTTGGTCAACAATTTGTCAAAGAGGAAACACATCAGATTGTATTGTGTGTATTGAATGTACACACACACACACACACACACACACACACACACACACACACACACACACACACACACACACACACACACACACACAC
>JACXGI010003304.1:31055-45515 GCA_016801175.1 Esox masquinongy | reverse complement strand
CACCTACATATCTGATTTGTTTAGAAAATGTTAGTTTAGCTGAATTTCTTATCCTCAAAGTCCACCCAATTCAAATTAAAACATTAATAAAGCAACTGGTTAAAATGCCCTTTATTTTTTACAGGTACTCTTGCTAATATAAGACCATTATGACAGCATCCCATTACATTGTATTTACTTAACATCCGACGAACAACATTGAGTCTCCACTTCATCTTCGGTTCCACTTAAGACAACCGTTCTAAACCCTTTGTTTGTACAGATGGCACGTTCTCCTCGGTTCCACCCGGCACTATTTTCATTTCAAAGGCAACAACTTCCCCCTGGAGCAGCCTCTGACTGGGTCCAGCGGCAACATGTACTTAATGCTTTAATAAGAGTTTGGGTTTGACTCCGGGCCGCCCGCTTCGGATCCCAGTCTATCTCCCTGTGTATCTAAATCTGGATTTCCGTGCCGACCCGGGTCTGTCTGAGAAGCGTCTAAGCAGGATTTGGGGAAAATGCAAACCATGTGCATTTGGATGCCACGGCAACATGCATCCTCTCCCCACCTCTCCCACCCTCTCTCCCCACCTCTGTTCTCGCAGCCCCTTGGTTGTGACCGTCTTCCAAAGCTGTAGCCATGGCAAGATGGCTACTCCGAAAAGCCCCTGCTGAGTTCTCCCCATGATGCATTGCAGGAACTAAATAATGGATGCTTCAGGACTCAGCTGACGTTGATTTTGTCCCAGTGGTCTAAAGCCTGTGGGGTCTGGACAGTCAGTAGGTGCTCTACATTTCAAGTATCCACGAACACCAACTGAGACCCTAACCAAATTAGCCTTATTCTAACCAAATTAGCCTTATTCTAACCATAAACCCCTATTCTAACCAAATTACCCTTATTCTAACCATAAACCCCTATTCTAACCAAATTCCCTTATTCTAACCAAATTACCCTTATTCTAACCATAACCACTATTCTAACCATAACCCCTATTCTAACCAAATTACCCTTATTCTAACCATACTCCTATTCTAACCAAATTACACTTATTCTAACCAAATTACCCATATGCTAACCAAAACTTATTCTAACCAAATTACCCCTATTCCAACCAAATTACCCCTATTCTAACCAAATTACGCTTATTCTAACCATTACCCATATTCTAACCAAATTACCCTTATTCTAACCAAATTACCCTTATTCTAACCATACTCCTGTTCTAACCAAATTACCCTTATTCTAACCATAACCACTATTCTAACCATAACCCCTATTCTAACCAAATTACCCTTATTCTAACCATACTCCTATTCTAACCAAATTACCCTTATTCTAACCATACTCCTATTCTAACCAAATTACCCCTATTCTAACCATAACCCCTATTCTAACCATAACCCCTATTCTAACCAAATTACCCTTATTCTAACCATAACCCCTATTCTAACCAAATTACCCTTATTCTAACCATACTCCTATTCTAACCAAATTACCCTTATTCTAACCATACTCCTATTCTAACCAAATTACCCTTATTCTAACCATAACCACTATTCTAACCAAATTACCCTTATTCTAACCATAACCCCTATTCTAACCATAACCCCTATTCTAACCATAACCCCTATTCTAACCATAACCCCTATTCTAACCATAACCCCTATTCTAACCAAATTACCCCTATTCTAACCATAATCCCTGTTCTAACCAAATTACCCCTATTCTAACCATAATCCCTGTTCTAACCAAATTACCCCTATTCTAACCATAATCCTTGTTCTAACCAAATTACCCTTATTCTAACCAAATTACCCATATGCTAACCAAAACTCTTATTCTAACCAAATTACCCCTATTCCAACCAAATTACCCCTATTCTAACCAAATTACCCCTATTCTAACCAAATTACCTTTATTCTAACCATAACCCCTATTCTAACCAAATTGCCCTTATTCTAACCATAACCCCTATTCTAACCAAAACCATTATTCTAACCAAATTACCCCTATTCTAACCAAATTACCCCTATTCTAACCAAATTACCCCTATTCTAACCATAATCCCTATTCTAACCCTAACCCCTATTCTAACCAAATTACCCTTATTCTAACCATAACCCCTATACTAACCAAATTACCCTTATTCTAACCAAATTACCCTTATTCTAACCAAATTACCCTTATTCTAACCATACTCCTATTCTAACCAAATTACCCTTATTCTAACCATAACCCCTACTCTAACCAAATTGCCCTTATTCTAACCATAACCCCTATCCTAACCATAACCCCTATTCTAACCATAACCCCTATTCTAACCAAATTACCCTTATTCTAACCATAACCCCTATTCTAACCAAATTGACCTTATTCTAACCATAACCCCTATTCTAAACCAAATTGCCCTTATTCTAACCATAACCCCTATCCTAACCATAACCCCTATCCTAACCATAACCCCTATCCTAACCATAACCCCTATCCTAACCATAACCCCTATCCTAACCATAACCCCTATCCTAACCATAACCCCTATCCTAACCATAACCCCTATCCTAACCATAACCCCTAATTGAAACCTGAGGAAGCAGCTCCTAATAACATAAGGTATATTGTCAGAGCTTGAATTGGGATAAAATAAGTGCAGGAACTGACAAATCGCACATTAGACTATATTAATCAAAATGTATGTGTTAATAAGGCTTGTCCCATTAAAGTAGCCTATCTCAGATCTCTTTTGCCTAAAAAAGGAACCGGAACACTGTTTGCCTAAAGTCAAGTACTGTATATTATTATATAACATTATTATGTCCACTAGCACAAATCATGTGTAACTTGTGAGATGTTCACCTGTAACAATAGCTGTCAAGAGTCAAGAACATGTGTCTGGTGCTAACTGGGAAAACTCTGTGACAGAATCGGAGGTGATTTGTAGCCCCAATATCTCCTGTAACCCGCCATGGTAAAGGATCAGAGAATAGAGCTCATTAATTCAGCAATAATTTAGTTTCCACTTCATCTCAAAGGAATGTAAACAAGTCATCCTGACCCAGAGCCAGATTTACTAAATTTGCTGAGGTAATGGTCGATTTGAAATCCAAACTCTTGTACCTGATAGGTGAATTTTTGATATTTAATGTATATTAATGATGTGAAGGCCAATATATAATTCTAAGTAAGACCTTTAATTATTTTGGAAAAAACGGTTTATGGCTGTAATCATGTCGTTTCCCCTGGGTACAACTATTTGTGAATAAACATCTTACTCTGATAAACCATTTTCTCACTGTCTACATCAGTTGATGGAAAACAACCTTCAAATCCTTTCAGCAGTCATATATACAGTACATTTCTCTTTAGCTCTTCATTTTTTTACTGCCAAGCACGACACCGGGTCACACGATCGATTTGTGGAAAAATGTCATGCAAGTCAGACAGCACCTTTCATTCACACCTTATTGTTATCACAGAGATTATTGAAACAATAAGGAAAGGACAGAAGCAAACAAATCGATCCTGCGCCAAGCCAGCAGATCAATGCAGAGATGTGTGGTCACGGCCTTCTGGGTAAACAGCCACAGAATAAGCATTTGATCTCGACTTGGAGTAAAATGACATTTAGGGAGTACTCTTTCTGTTTCGGTCACAGACATTGGAGAACCATGAAAGGAAAGAGTGAACATTCAGTGCTATTCTTGTTAATTACTATTGTCAGTTTTTATTACAATCAGACTCTCCACACTTCAGAATCTCAATATTTCTTATTTTATAGAAGCCGACACAATGACGTTCTTGTTCATGAAGCGGCAAGGCCACCCAATCCAACCATCCGTGGCCCCGACATGGACTCCCAGTCGGTATGTAGCGACCAGGATCACAATGACACAGCTGCACTACGAGACAGATTCCAAGAGTGGTGCGCCACTCGAGAACCCTCCTTACATAATTTTATTGTTAAAAATCTGCACGTTATTGCTGAATGCTCTCCACCCCTCGTTACCAGGAACGTCTTCCCTTCACCCCCCTCCGGAGTTCAATGTTCTCCCCCAACTAATAACAAACCAATCAATACATGGAGCAAATTTAATGTCTTCATGCTTCTGGGCTGCCCCGGGATTCAACCTTTTGTGGGAGAAGACAAAAGTGCTTTATGTGAGAAATGACTTTGGTATTACGCCTTGACCTTTGAGGTCTTTGGAAAAGGTTTGCCAATTTCATAAGACACCATGACATCTTTTTTAAATTGTTGTTAATGCGTTTTTATGATCTGTCTCAAGCAGAGTGATTTTGTGTGTATAGCAAACCTAACTACTGATTAAAAACAACGGCATGCAACTATGCTTTCCCGGAGATACCAGTGCGATTAGCAATACTTATGGCTAAAAGAATGAGCCATTATTTCTGTAAAAATACAAACCTCTTTAAAAAAACAATTGTGGGGCTTCCACATTTTACAAAAGGAAACAACGTAGCTTGCATTGTGTGATTGAGTAATATTAGTAAGGTAGTCAAAAATTTAGTTCAGAGTACTAAAAAGAAATCAGTCTGTGTCTAGTTTTTGCATATCTTCATAATTTATATTTTCTGATTTGACAGAAGCAACGCAATGGTACAACTAAGAACCTCTTAAAACACTTTTGAACCAGGGGTTTCCTAACACAACTCTGTTGGGTTATATAAGGCCCTTCAAAGGCCTTATGACAGTGTGTTAATACAGTATGTATTGTTATAAATGTTATAAATTCTAAGTGTTAAATAGGCTTGAACAGGTGGAACTATACATATACTGCATGTTTAAAGGAAAAAAGCTGCAAAGGCAACGCCGTTGTTAGAAGATCCTTCATAAAGGCTTCAAGAAAAAACATTTAGATAATAAAATTATTCTATGCACAATCCTTCGTGGAGGGTTCCAGGTAGAACCATGCACACAGGGTTGTATGAAGAACCCTACATAGGGCAAAGTGTCTTCTACCAAGCCCCTAAAATAGGGCTCAAGAACAGGACAAACAATTTTTTACCTCAGGGATTTGATTCACCTTTCCAGTTACCGGTCAGATCCTCTAAGCTACCAAGCACCCCCCACTGCCCCCCTGTGTGCCAACCCATGGGATCAAGTGAAGTGCTTTTAAAGTCACACAAACACACACATGAGCTTGCTGAAACAAAAACGCACACAGCTTCTTTTTGATCTGTGCGTCAGGTGTGCCGTGTTTCCACGGTCAGCTGAACCAGGCTGTTTCATGTCTGCGGCCCAGCCCACCTTGGTTATCCACCAGTGAACACTTAGAAGTGGACCCTCCCCAAGTAACCTCAAAGACACACATGCACGGACCATGAAGGCCTTCCGTCCTGGTCGTCTTTCCCAGCTGTCCGTTGGAGACTACTATCAAACAATGCTCAGACAAAATGGCATGCATGAAGTGTTGGCCTGTCTGACTGACTGGACATAGAAATCTCATGTAAACCTAATTCAGGTTAAAATAGAACGCTACTATTCACTATACTGTATAATCCTATAGTCTTGTCTAGTTAACTTTAGTGAACTGAAATACACTGTTCAATACTACAGTATACTACCATCTGTAGCTAGCAGGCCTACTCAACTGAAAGCCGTGGCTTATGAGACCATTACGATACCACGGAAATGACATCATGTAACTTGTTACACTTCCTGTTGCGTGGGTAACCAGTTTATAATAGTAGCAACAAGGCATCTCGTTGGTATTTTGCCAATATACCCCAGTTAATTGCTGTGTCCTGGCACTCTGCGTTGCATCGTACATTAGTTCCATGGTTGCCATGTCCTGTCCTGTACATCTGTTAATATTTTTTTGTTTTATTGCTTTTTTAATAATGTTTTTGTTGTAGACCAATGGCAGATATTTTTGGATTGCTGGGTTAGCTGTAGCCAGCTTGTTTGCTATGCTTTGAATGCTTCATCAACAGCTTCCACAGCACCGGTAGGATTCTAAACCAGCATTTTTATTCCACTTGCCTCGTTTTCTGGTCTTGAAGGCCCTGAGCGTAGCACAGCCAAAGAACGAACCAGGCGGAGGTTTCAGTGGTTCATGATCCACACTTCCTGGACAGGATACAGAGAATGAGCTCCTGATTCAGTCTACATGTACCATTAACACGTCCTTTCTGAACGACCTAAACAGCCTGTCACTGTGGACCATCAAGTCAAGACCAGTAGTGTATTCTGCCTAACCTGCATCAACGATGCCGCCTCCTTCCCTGCCTCCCCCAACCCATTCTGACAGTCTTTACAACAACTGACTAAAGCATTATTTTAAAACTAAAAAATGTAAATAAACAACAAAAACACAACAACAACAGTGTGGACTGTACAGGCACAAACTGTGGCTTTATGGGTAATGTAATTGTACTGTATGTCACATTACATTATGGAATTATGGTCAAGTAAAAAAAGCATCAGTTCGAAGTGAGCAATAACATCGATATCTAGCGAGAAATCTTGGGACTCCAAACACTTGGGCCGGGATTGAATCCAAAAGCAAACGAGAACCATTGGGGCTTTGAAAAGGCAATTCTAGATTGGGCAGATGTCCACAGTATATACCGAAAATGGTGAGGTGATTGGAAATACCTGTGAACATTGCCTTTAAAAACCTCAATGCCCATGTCCCATTTTTGAATTACTTAGTACACAAGAGTCCATCATGCATCAGCCACCTGGGGCTGAACAGACTCCAAATCCTGTCCTGTCTCAGAATCTTCTTAGTTAATCCATCCCCGCAGAGAGAAAAGGAGGTGCTTTACCTTTGGCCTCCACGCGAACTCTGGAAGCTAGATACTCCTATCCAACCAACCGCTCTGGGGGGACCTGCTGAATGTTATTGGGTTGGAACATATTTCTGAGATAACCGTGGCAACGCGCTACCGGCCTGAGCGTGGGAGACACAGGAGACGGGCTAGACATTCCTGGAGCTTCGGGAGGTCAGAAATGTAGTAATAGTCACCAAAATGTCTGGAGACTACATTACCCCCAAGCACCCTCCCACTGACCCTCTTATGTCTGGTCCTTAACTGGTATGGTGTTCACGCCATGTTTGAAACCGGGGAAGTCGACACTGGGGAAAACACAAGTGGGCAGCCCTCCAACTTGTAATTGCGAACCAAGACAAGTACTAATGTTTGTCTATTCCAATCTTTCCGATACACTGAACTTTGAATTTCAGGCACCACCGAAATTGACACCAAACATGGCCAGGATTTCAGCTGTCAATTGTTCTAAAATAGTTCATGCTTTCCTTCTAAACTCGGAGCACCTGAACACTCAAAGTCATTGCTCTGAAGCTGACAAGTCATTTCCCCGATCACTTCGACACGACATGAATGCGGGCAGCCAGGCATCCATCGGGCCTGCACGGTCAGTCTGGAGGCCACCCTCTGGGACTCAGACACCAGGTCAGCCGTCGGAATTTAGGCCGGGGATTGGACGAGGCCTGCAGCTGTGAGGGGAATTTCTGGTCCGCCTTCCACCACAGTTTTCTCCGTGTCCTATTGTCAGCAGTGAGAGGTCCCGGAGAGCTCCGTCTGCGTCTGTGATGCCCTAAATCAGTCAACTTGGGGTGAGTTTTTGTTCATGGGGACATGGGTCACTAAGGACAACGAAAGAGAGGGCAAGTGTGACACTTAATTCTGTCCCCCCAGTCAAAGTAATGACATGACAGCAGCTCCTGAGAGCTTAGTAAATCAATCATTACCAACACCCTTGTTTTTCACCTTATTAAGGTTATTACATGGAAATGACAGAAAAGCTAATATGCAAACCACTACGTTTGTGGCCATCATTGCAAAGCATGTAGCCTTTAATGAATAAATTAAAGTTTGCAGGGCAAGTGAATTCATTAATCAATATTATTTGATGAATTGAAAAAAAAGATTTCTCAGAAGAAATATTTTGGCAAATGAATGTTTTGTTAGTGATTCGTCATAGTTCAGTATTCAGCTGGTTACGGAGTAAGGTTGAACATCCAATTCAGCCTAGAAACACCTCAGGGGGTAAAATGTGACTGTTTTGACCAATCATTTGGTCTTCTTCCTACATTTTTGTGGTTCTGTGATACACCGAGCTGCTGCCTGTTAAACTAGGCTTAATGTCACCTGTCACCAGGCTTTGTTACTCGTTCCTTGCGGTTTGACCGCTCATCAACCACATCATAACGGGCTCTTTCTCACCCGCAGTCACAGCGATGACAGGCTGAATCGACAAGTGGCTGATAGCATCTGGAGATAAGGGGCAGGTGCACGCGTCCAGGCGAAGCCCAGGTTACTGCCAATTTAAACAGACGGAGGATAGCTTGCAAGTGCAGCATTTTTCTAAAAAAAATAAATAAAATAGAAAGACTAATAGTATCCAGTGCAGTCATAAGTGAAATGAGTGGCTGCTTACGGCCTCCTGCCACAAGGGGGCACCCCTAACCAAACCAAAGCAATTAAGCGTAAAAAAGTAGCACCCATTCTCTTGTGTTGCCAGTTACACAACAGGCTGACTGTTAGACAGTTACATTTGACATTTTAGTCATGTAGCTGAAGTCCTCATCCAGAGTGACTTAGAGTGAGTGTATACATATCCACTTGTGGGAATCGAACACGCAACCTTCGGCATTCGGCAACTGAGCTACACGGGACCCCATGTTAGTCATGTTATTGGATGGGTATTCAGTCTAGTCGTCAATCTAAACGTGTAATAACACCCAGGGCACATACACAGAGCTCAACTCCTCTGGGTGCTCCATTCATTTTGTGTCATAATCACTCAAACATCCATACAAGTAATCACATAATGTTGTAGAACATTAGGAAAGTAACTCCCATGGTAAAATTTTTAAAACTGCAAGATCATTATTTCTCTTTTAATCTCTTTAATAAAATGTCCAGTTGTTCTCACAGCCCAATGGCAAACGGTTTAGAAATGCAATTGAAATTAACTTTTACAAACGTTACTCTCTGCCGTGAGGAGGGGAGCCAGTACAGGAGACTGTTCTGCTACCTATGTGCACAATCAACGGCTGGCCGTGTGTGCCAAGGTTTGGGACTCAATACCAACATCTGAAGTAACTTTCATGGATCACTCCGTGATGTACATTATTTAGCTTCTAGATGGCGCTATTGAACAAGAGGAACCAATTGAAGTCACCCCATATAGGTGGATAATCTGGGTGAATAGAAATCGTCTCCATTGATACAATTCCACTAAAACCAGGAATCTGAAAATAAGATTAAACTGGGCGATTAATTGGCCTACCCATTTGGCCCATATGCATAACATTTACATTTTACAGAAATAACATACCGTTGAGTCATTTATTTTATTTGTGTTTTATATTAAATGTTATGGATGCATTAACAATTAAAAAGTTTGAGAGGTAGACCTAGGTTAAGTTGTATCCTACTGTCATGACAGATTTTTTATTCTGTATGATTGTTTGTACATTTTGTTCCATTTCCAAGATATCCGAATCAAAGAACTAAGAACTGCTTCGTTAAAAATCCACATTAGTACAATGACTCCAAGTCAAATGGTTGAAGTCATGTAGGATAGGGCTACATTAAAAAGAAAATTAGAAACAAAAAAATTAATTATAAAATAACGAGCATTGATCATTTGTATGTGATAATTCAATACGTTGATGTAAATAAATGAAAATACTGTGAACTTCCCGCCTTAAATAGTCTACATTAATGTGATTAGCCTACCCAGGTTAAAAGAAATCAAACGGGATGTATTTAAAAGATATACACTCCGCTAGTAGGCCAATGAGATATTAGTCTAACCTCGATAAAACCTCGCTCCTTTCACCTGCCTGACATTTTAATTGAAGTTAGAGATCTTGACTGTGGGTTAGTTGGAGAATACGGAATTTCACAATGATAGCTGCTGTCATAATATCGAAAAGTAGCCAAATTACTGAAACGCATTAATTTTTGGACGGGATAATTAGCCTAACATTTTGCGATGGCTCCAGTCGATATGGGGCTTTAACATGGTACTTTCCATGGAACGGAGAGAACAACCCGATGCGGAATTTGGTTATTAACATTCTCGGCTTGAAAGACGTTTCAAGGGAAGAGACTAAGGCCCGCAAGCAGAAGGCTTCATAAAGTGACGAGCTCCTGTGTCTTGAACGTGATAATTCAGTAGCTAGCGTAATATTAGACATTAAATATTAGGTACATTATTAAATTATGAACACTTTGGCTACTGTTGAATCCTGTCAATGTAGGCCTATTCCAATTTTGGTTTAGCTTATGTAGACATTTATTTGGTTATGATTATGATGATGATTAACAATAATAATAATAAATCATATTATTATTATTATTATTATTATTATTATTATTATTATTATTACTATTAGAAATAGAAGTAGGTCTATTATTTTTATTAGTACCATTGGTGCCAAATGCCAAATGGTTTATAAATAAACATGTGCAAAAATGTAATTGTTTAAAAAAAATCTGAAAACTGAAAAATGTTGGGTTAATCGTAAAATTTGTATTAAATTTTGTTTAAGCAAATGTGTATAAAATCAACAATTGTCCTGTGGCTGTTTATTGTTCTGTAATAGACATTGTTTTTGGTCACGTGGTTTAATCATACGCGACATTTGTTTTTCTCCGTTAATTTTTGGTTGATATTTATGGTTTTTCCATTTATTAATTCGTTACAACATACAGCACTGTGCAAAAGTCTTATGCCACACGACACATTTGTGTAAAGCAATTTATCTGGACTTTAAGGGTTTTGTTTGCAAAAACACTATATAACATTAGAATATATATAAATAAAAGCGAAAATACATAATGCAAATGAACAATAATGTCTTGTGAGGTATCTTATGAGATGGTCAGAAAATGGTTAGAAGAAATATCATAGTAATTTGAGGACACTGGGCAAGTTGAAGACAGAAAACGCAGTGAAAGCCAAAAGAAGTCATGGCAAATCCTGCGAGAATGACTACAGGATTACTTGAATTTGACAAAACAGTTTAACAAAGCCAATTGCTTCAGTTCTGAGTTCCAAGGTAGGACACAAAAAACATGTTTATTTTTGCTAGTTTTCATTGTGTTAATGTTTATTTGTGTTTATTGCAATGTTATACGTTTTATATTCTAAAAAATAAAGAGTTACTGTATGGAGAAATAACTTTTTTTTATTTTTTAGAATGGCCTAAGACTTTTGCACAGTACTGTATACATTTTTTTATAAAGACAAACAGCAAACGTGGGTCTTTTTAAAATGTTATACCACGTAGACCTACATAAGGAAAAGCTAATAGCCTAATCTGGTAATTGGATCTAGCTGTATAGCGCTCTGCTTAACGTGTTAACACAAACAAAATGTAAACTTCAAAGCACTTTTGATCATTGATCATTTTGCAGTCCAGAAAAATCCAGTTTAGGTAAAATACGATTTATTTATTCTCATGATAAAAACGCATGCATTTACAGCCTGCATTATGGTGGCTGGCACCTAATGCGGGAGAAACGTGCTTTAAAAATCGACGCACTTCACAGTGGATGAAGTTAAGCTACACTCAAGCTATAAGTATATTTTAATTGAACTACATTTGGAAAAAAAATATATAGTTTTCATCAACATCAGAACAACTTAGGATAAAGAACACATTCTCTCAACTATGGACTCTGTTCTTGCTATATTATATTTTAATTATCGATCACAGAGTCAATGTTGCGGGTAAGAATTAGACAGGTTTGATGCGGAAAAAGAAAGGATTTTCTTGCCTCCGTTTTCGCACGCGCTTACACACACAAGAGCGCGCTAGGATGAGAGGAGATGGATGAGACACGGATGAGGGACAGAGGTTCTGTTGCAGGTGGTGTCATAGTGGGGGCTAGGCCTGAGGCCACTGTTTATACACTCCACTGGGCTTTGGTGAAGACTCTATATGAATACGGGGAACAGGGGCGGTGATGAACACACACACACACACTTTATATAGTAATGATCCACACTGACAAGTCAGACAGATGCACCCCGTCACACACACTCAACAACAACCCATATTCTGACAATATTCAGCCTGCAGTGGACATCCCTACCCTCTTATTTAGAGAAGAAAACTAATCCATTTGCATTCAGAGCAGGAGAATTTCACCGACCTTCATTGAGGCTCTACAAGGTCTACTTCACTGAGGTTCTACCTCACTGAGGCTCTACAAGGTCTACTTCACTGAGGTTCTACCTCACTGAGGCTCTACAAGGTCCACTTCACTGAGGCTCTTCAAGGTCTACTTCACTGAGGCTCTACAAGGTCTACTTCACTGAGGCTCTACCTCACTGAGGCTCTACAAGGTCTACTTCACTGAGGTTCTACCTCACTGAGGCTCTACAAGGTCTACTTCACTGATGTTCTACCTCACTGAGGCTCTACAAGGTCTACTTCACTGAGGCTCTACAAGGTCTACTTCATTGAGGTTCTACCTCACTGAGGCTCTACGAGGTCTACTTCACTGAGGTTCTACAAGGTCTACTTCACTGAGGCTCTACACTGTTTGCCAGTGGGTGGGGTTACTTCCTGCCTGGTTAGCCCTGTCCGGGGCGACGCTGTATTATTGTGCTGGACACTAGATCTGTCCTGTCATAAGGCCAAACTGTTTATATTACATTTGTTTGTGATGGGGGTTGTGTTGCAAATCACGTCGCTGCCTGATGATTCTTTCTGCCACTGCCCACAGCTCACCTGAGTGTCCCTGTTCTCAGCCCATCTGATTGTCCCTGTTCTCAGCCCACCTGATTGTCCTTATTCTCAGCCCACCTGGTTGTCCCTGTTCTCAGCCCACCTGGTTGTCCCTGTTCTCAGCCCACCTGGTTCTGCAGCAGACTTGGATTCTGTTTGAACACTCTGGACACAGCTCACATGCATTTATTGACCTGCTTGTCATCTGAACATTCAAAAACATTGATGTGGCCCAAAACGTAATGTACTCTTATAATCTTTACCTGGCACAGCCAGAAGAGGACTGGCCACCCTCAGTCGGGTTTCTCTCTAGGTTTCTTCCTAAGTTTTGACCCAACTCTAGGGAGTTTTTCTTAGCCACTGTGCATCAACTCTGTTGTGGCTTGTTCTTTGAGGTTTCAGGTTGGGTATCTGTAAAAGAACTTTGGTAAAACTGCTGATGTAAAATTGTCTTCATAAAACACAACTGATTGACTGTGTTCTACATCACAGAGGCTCAAATAAGAGATTATTATGTAACTTGGTATAGGATCTCTTCGGGGAATTGTCACTATCTCCTTCGCCTGGCTAAATGGGAAATTGCTAATGTGATAGAATGACTGGATCGTTTGTAGCTACTATGTATAATAAACTATGGTTGAGTGCATCCATCCTCGATCTCCAAAAGGCAATGCATAGATGTTCCCATCATTCAACACAATCTATTCTCAAATCAAGAGATTTTAATCACTTCACATTCATGGCATCGGTGTGATTGAACAGAAAGTTTCTTAACCCTGGCCATTTTCTCTATTTGAAGATGTTGGATCGAACCTTCTTCTCAGCGTGTTGGAGTATAAAACACGGCAAGTTTCAGTACTCCTTTGGACAGGTTGCCAAGTTCCTCGGGGGCCAGGTTGCCATGTTCAAGATGAAACCCCTCTAACACATGACTCTGGACTAATGAGAAGCAGGAGGTGCTTGCTGTGGGATCCTGGGCAACCCTTTGGACAAGGGTCAGCAGAGGTTAACCATCAAAGATGGCTGCTAACTTACCCCTTGGGAAAACGCCTTGGGAAAACATCACAGTGTTGCTGGGTGTGAGCTTGGCGAGGGAACCACTAGAACCCTTAGCTGCTCATCCCTTCGGTAATTGATACAAGGCTACAGTTCCCAAACAGCCGTACTATTCCCAATAAAGTGTCCTTACATCTAACCAGAGTGCCATGGGATGCTGTCTAAACGAGTGCTCTATAGCAGTTACCTGTGAGGCCTTACTGTGAAGGGAATAGGGTGCAAAATAGAGACACAGGCTTTTGGTGATCCAAAGGCGTTCAAACACATGTACAAAATTCACACTTGCATACACAAAGTATGCAACACAATGCATGGAACAGGTCAAAAACAAATAGCCCGTCTACGCACATTATTTCATTTGATCAATAAATTAAATGTAAACCTATTCCGTTTCTGCCTGTGAGGTGTTTGCTGTGTTCTGACCGCCGGGTTTTATCCCGCACCAGCATGCGTCTCCTGTTCAGTGGTGACACGTATGCTCGACTTGCCAAAAAAACGACACGGTTAGCTTTAGCAACGACCATATCCATGTACACACGCAGCTTAAAAATAACCAGGCTCCATTTATCAAAGTCTCGAAGCGGGCTCCCTGGGCAATTTAAGTCCAACATATTTCTTGACAGACCAGCCTGTGTGTAAAGTTAAACACACACACACACACACACACACACACACACACACACA
>JACXGI010003304.1:12306-30955 GCA_016801175.1 Esox masquinongy | reverse complement strand
CAGACCATTCTGTGGTACATTCCTGTGCGTTTTTGTGAATATTAGCTATATTTTGTTTTGTTTCATTGCAATGAATTTTGTATTTTTTTTTCCTCAATTGACAGTGTGTAATTTTAACACCACCATGGCATTTTAAAACTGTCAAGCGAGATTAGATGGATGGTTGGTTTGGCTTGCCGGCTGGCCAGCATGTTGTGTTTGGATTTGAAAACTGGAGATTGAGGTTGTGCGGAGAAGCCTGGAGCATAATATGAAACGGCCAACAGAATGTGTAAATATGCCGGCAACTCGTGTGTGATTGTGTGGTTGCAGGCATTGCCTGAGTATGGAAGATCTACGGAGTCAAGTGTTGGGATCTGTACATGTTGATTTAGTTGACTAAGTAAGGTCAGGGCTGGATTACCCAACTCATGGGCAGGGCTCTCAGCCTAGGGCCAGTCCCCCAACCCAACCCCCATTAATTTTTTTCCAATATTATTTCATTTTTGCCCAGGTCCCTCAGAGGTCAGAGCACCAGATGATCAGATCTATAGTTGTGTAGTATTAAAATGACGTTGCATCGCGCACCCATATTGGCACGGTCAACTGGAATTATAAGTAGTGTGCCGGGAGTCTGAAGGCCCGCTGAGAGAACACAACGCAGTGAACTAACCGAAGCAGCCGAGATTCCCCCCCCCCCCACAGACAAAGAATGGAGAACAACGGAGAGATTAACGACACTCCTAAAATACGAGTCCTCTTACCCTGTGGTATAATAATGATATGATTACGAGGGGGAAGTGATGGTGGAAGTCAGCATTCAGTCCAGGCAGCCAGTCAGACAGATCTAATCCCCGGCCGTAATCTGAACCAGAGATCTGAATTACAGAGCTCTCCCCACCTCACCGGTTTTGGAAGAGCTTTCCAACCCAAGAAATATAATTACTAGAAGTGACATTCATATTCACAATGAGTTACACCACGAGTGTTGAAGTTGAATTAATATAAATGACTTCACCATTCAGCGAGACCACGAGTGTTCCAGTCTAATTGTTGTGGTCGAAGGGACTTCTGGTAATTCAATTTCCAGTCCCACATTCTACTGCAAGAACTGTTAGTCTGCACCAACATATGCAGACCCACGCTCCCCTGAAATGATTTAATGTCTTCATACCCAATAAGAGTCCCCAGCACAAACCTTTATTGTGAAATCCTTGACCTCGGATGAAACTACTGGTGGGTGGGACAGGCCAGTATGATTGACAACGGTCTTTTACAGATACTGAGCAGCATGCATGTATTTCTGCTCAAATGCAATTCCTTTATAAGTAGTTCCACTGGCTGTTCACTACATGTTAAGGCATACTGAACCTTACATGTTAAGGTAGATTGAATTAATTAGACAGGTAATTTTGAAATGTACCTCGTATTTTTTTTAGGAAACGTACTATGTACTTTAATGCTCCGAGTCAAGTGAACTTTTTCTTAAAGGTGCTTTTGAGATCACACTGGAATATTATTTGGTAGTGATGACAATGACTATTAGGCTGAGTTCTACTTTCACATTTTTAAGAGCTACACACGTTTCCATCTAAATCTCCCATTAGCATTGCTACAGTGATTTAAGCGTAACTCACGCATAGGGATCAAAACCTGTAGCTGTCTCAATGTACATCACAGTTAGCATTTAGAGGAGGGAACAGCAGCGGTGCCAGTTCGATTGTCTGTCAGTGTGTGGGGCCCAATTGGCCCTTAGCTGCTCCGTAACCCGAACTGTTTCCTCGATTTCCGACGTTGATTAGTTTATTGTTTTAGAAAGTGTGCTCTCTCTCACCCCGTCTCTCCTCTCTCCTCTCTCACCCCTCTCTCCTCTCTTGTCTCTCACCTCCTATCCTTTTTTGTCTCACACCCATTCCTCTGTTCTCATACCCTCTCTCCTCAATTCTCACCCCCTCACCCCCTCTCTCTTTCTCTGCCCAATCACCCTTCTCACTCTACTCTCTCACTATCCCTCCCCCACTGTCCTCTCCATTCCCTCTTTCTCTTTCTCTCTCTTTCGCTCTCTCCCTCTCTGACATCATTTAAAGAGGTGGATTATTTCACACTGAAACCCAAGCTTCCTCAGCCAGACATTATTCATTAATAACCCCTGAACCCCTGATGACATCACCAGAGCCGGGGAAAAGAGAGATATGTCATAAACATTCAAGATGGCTGTCACCTGTCTCCCGCAATGTTTTCAGGGTGCTAGCACACAGGTTTCACTGTTCTGACCCATGACCCTGTTCTTATGCATGCGATCCAGTTGGACCAGGTAGGCCTGAAAGATGTTTGTCAACAGCTGGTGGCAGCGTGCAGAGTACAGACCGGTGGAGTTGCTCGTGTGAATTACTAAGCAACAACGAGGTACGAATAGGAGAAGGAAGCAATTATAAAATAACAGAACACCCATTATCTGAAACACCTGTGTTTTGAATTAAGGTAAAACCATGTAGGTTAAACCATCATGAGCATCAAACCATAAAGGTGGAGAAATCATCAGCGTGGAACCCTCATCAGCGTGGAACCATGGGGTAGAACCACTATCAGCATGGAACGGCCATCAGGTACGAACCATTATCACAGTGGAACTATCATCTGCGTGGAACCATGCTTTGGGGAACCAGAGGCAGGTAGCTCGTATAGGAGGCTAAAATGTCATACATTGCATTCTGAAAGTATTCAGGCCCTTTCAATTTTGTTGTGCTGTAGACATAATTTATAATTGATTACATTTTAATTTTGCCATCAATCTACAGCAAACAATGCAAAAGGGCCAAGCAATAACAGATTTTTAGAAATATTTGTCAATTTAATGAGAATAAAAAAACAGAAATAACTCACGCGCAGAAGTATTCAGACCCTTTGCAGTGACACTCCAAATGAAGCTCAGATGCATCCTCAGTCCATTGATCTTTGAGATGTCCTTAGAAATTGATTGGAGTCAACCTGTAGCAATCTCAATTGATTGGACATGATCAAGGGACACACACACACCTGTCTACATAATGTCCCACACTTCACAGAGCATGTCAGAGTAAAAACCAAGCCATGAAGTCCAAGGAACTCTCTGTAGACCTACAAGATAGAATTGTCGCATAGAAAAAGCTACAGTATTAAACCTTCCCAGGAGAACGGTGGGCTTCATCAATGTGAAATAGAATTTCAAAGTTTGGAGCAATCAAAACTCTCCCCAGACCTAGCCATCCGGCCAAATTAAGTAACCAGGAAATCAGGCCCTGGTTGACCAAGAACCCCAATTGCCACCAAAACAGAACTCCAAGTTCCATTTCAGAGATGGGAGGTCTTGCCAGCAGGACAACCATCTCTGTAGCCTTCCATCAGTCTGGTCTGTATTTTAGAGAGGCCAGACAGGAGCCACTTGAGTAAAAAGCAAGACATGCTGCCTGAAGGACCATGATAGCATGAGGATAAACATTTCATTCGATGAGACCAATTGCTACTTTTAGCAGAAACAAGGTCCTCATCACAAGGCTAATACCATCCCTACAGTCAAGCATGGTGGGGGGAGCATTATGCTGTGGGGATGCTTCTCAGAGGCAGTGACTTGGAGACTGGTGAGGGCTGAGGGACAATGAACGGCGCAAAATACAGAGGTCCTTGAAGATACTTGATTCAGAGCACACCAGGCCTCAGACTGGGGCGAACACAGGGACAGTAATGAAGTACAAAGCTGAGGCAATGATGGAGGGTCTTCAGGACAAATTGGTGAATGTCCTTGACCTAAAGCCCGGACTCAAACCCAACTGAATATCTTTGGGCAGACCAGAAGATTACAATTCACCGACGCTTCCCATCCAATCTGAGAGAGCTTGAGAGGATCTGCAGGGAAGAATGGGAGAAACTAACCACATTCAGAAGTGCAAAGCTGGTATAGCCATACACAGAAAGACTTGAAGCTGTGATCCCTGCCAAAGTCACTTCTATAAAGTACTGAATAAAGGGCATGAATACTTAGTTGCCTAAGATATTTCATTTTGTTTTCAATAAATAGGCACAAATTTCAAAAAACAAATTTTTGCATTGTCATTATGGGGTTTTGTGTGTGGTATAAATCTCCTGGTCAAGGAAGCAGCACAGAATGCAGTTGTGAAAAGAAATGTACAAATAAATTTTTCACATCCACCTTATGCGATACATTCACTGTGAGAGTGTACCAGAGTTGCAGACATTTTATCCTATTGAGTAGATAGTTACAAATGCGACACCACACTGAACACCATGACATAAAACGTAGTAAGGAGTGAGAGATGTGCATTCCGTGATTGTTCGTTCTTTAACAGAACCCAAAGGAAACTCGCCGTTGAGTAATTCCACATTAGATTTCCTATGTTCCGTGTATGCCTAGGTCCGTCATTGTCTGCATTATAACATGTGCTGAAATGACACCAAGGCATGGCAATTTGAGGCAGGCCACAAATGACAATTTGAAGTATCAAGTAACAGCAAGGATGCCGTATTGACAGTAATGCATAGCTAATGTAAAATGGATTGACTCTAGTCTTCTTCGCTAGGTAATTATCGTCATTCAGTAGCCCCGACTGAAGAGGTAATTCTGTCTAGGTTTAAAGGCACAGCCCCTTAAATCATGGCATTCATCTTATTTAACCTGGCACACAAACAAAAAGTTCACTTTGCCAGTGCTGCGATTAACCGCAACACTTTAAATCACACAGTGTGGCTTTTCCCATTGGAGCCCTTCAATTTGTTATTATCCAATACTGTGGACACATGAAATACTAACCTTTAATTGGATTGAAATGACCACTTAACTGACTAGACTTGTGTTAATTGGATGTGGTTACAAGCATTTTGATTGGTAAGTAATCGTCTAGGACAATCTTTCTGAAGAGGGTTCTAACGACCAGGCCATTACTGTTTTGACCCCGTTCTCAACAAAACAAATACATTACTTTCAAACGAGCACAGGCCCCATTTTGATTAGTCCGAACACCAATTAGTGTCAAAATATTAGAAATGACAGCCTTTCTATCTAAACTCAGTGATTTGTTTTGGCATTTACATAACTCTGGTTGAATGTAAAGACGCCATATCTTAGTCTGTGCCGGGAACAATAATGAGAGCAACAGGAAATTTGAATTGTTATGAGGATTACAATTAATCAAAAATATTTTGCAGAGCTAGAGCATTTTTTGTTAGAGCAAATCAAGACAAACCTTTTTAAGAGGAAATTACAGCAATAAGAAGCTGTTTTAACACTCAAATGCACTACAAGCTTTCATTTCCTGCCTTGCAAGGAAAATTACTGCAACAACAGGATGATCAAATTAAGATATGGAATCTGATGAATGAGAAACGCATTGAAGTAATTTGCCGTGTTATTGTCAGTGGATTGTTCAACCAACCTAATATAAGGGGGCTTGAAATCTACAGGGAAGATTCGGTGGTGAATTGCTTACATTGTTTCGGTACCTATAGTAGTCAGTGGGGTTAATGCCCTCATCTCAACAAATCGACAACAAATACACATTATGAAGCCTAATCAATGAAGTAATATAGAACTATTATAGACCTGGTGACCTTCTGATGAGTCTCAAAGAAGTTTCAGAGACCTTATCAAATAGCAGAGGCCACCCTCTGGGCGTGGTCACCCGTTACCAGGACAATAACATGACAGTGTTCTGTGCCTGTGTCACACCAGGGGTCACCTCACACACACCAACTAATTTACATTCCCCCTGTCACTGAAAACCAAATCAGACCTGTCATTTCTGTGACAGTTGGAATGGTGTTGGGAGTGTCCGATTGGATTTCCAGAGGGAACGTTGTTGGGAGATTAGGCAGAATTCCATTGGGATCGGAGGGACGGAACGGAGGGAGGGGTTTAAATAATTGAGTAGACATTTTATTGTACACTTCTGCTGCCTGAAGCTCAGCATTGATTGTGGGAGATTATTGAGCTGTAAAGCTGTGTTATACACTGTCACAACTATTACAGTACGACTGAACAATCAACACTGGACGTCACAGAGGCTGGGGAAAAAAAACAAGACGCTTCATGGACTATAGTCAGGTGACTGATTACCAGTTTAGTTACTCGTTTATTACACTAAAATGAACCTACAAGCTTGAATTAATAGTGAATTGTATTTCTGCATCTGACCTTTGACATGTGAGTGGCTGTTTTGGCCTGTCAGTGTGTCAGAGCGTCTGGGCCCCAAAAAGAGTGGTCGCTTTGACAGAAAATGCCAGGCGATAGCCAGGCTTGTGAAAAGGTATTGTGTAGAGTGACATGGTAGTGGCCATCTACACTACGACAGACAGAACAAAATGTCTCCTTTTGCATAATATTTTCTATAGCGTGTAAATTTACACTGGAATGTATCGTAAATAATCTTTGACAGGGTTTCACACTGGAAGCAAAGTAGCTATATATGTGCAGCAACTTCGTCAACCCTCATTAATCTCCACTATCCGGATAATTTCATAGGCTACATTGAACCTTTGGGGGAATCCCGGCAGGTTACCCAAACAACCATTTGAAGAATCTCTTGGAGTAAATTTTTTTACCAAGTCATTCATGTGGATTTTTGAGTACCAAGTATATACAGTTATTTACAATATCCTTTGACATTTTGCCTTGAAGAACCAATTGGGGTTCCCCCCATTCGACTGCCTACAATATCCACACATTTTATACCACAGATTTCCTCTCTGGCTTGGTATAAAAGTCTCCTCACATTTGTAGCTTTTCAAATGTCTAATGCAATATTGTGGACTTCACTCGTTTCGTTGACGTTTTCTTCCCCCCGTTGACGCAGGCGTAGCCGCTTCACTGCTACAGTTAGTTTACATAGGCGTTTTCACGGATATGAAAGCAATGTCATAAAGACATAGCAATCTGTTTGTTTTCTCCTCATGACATAATTGCTCAGTAGTTATACTCAGCTTCCATAAAACCATGGGCAAAGTTTAGACACAGTGAACAGCTCTGCTTCTGTTTGCGGAACGATGAGCACACGCCAGTCGTTATTTTTTTTTATTTTTTTACAAGAGGATTTATCTGGTTGGCTGAATCAATCTGGTCTCTTTTAAATCATATTAACAGAAGCCCTGAGTCAACAGCAAGAACATACTTGCGCTAATGCTAGTTAACACTAGCTTGCAAAGCTAACCATTACTCATTTCATGCAGGAGACAGAGACATGAGAATGGCATTTGACTCTGGAAAAGTAGAGAGCAGGCTTTATTGACAAAATCCCCCAAATATCCCCATTTAAAACGGAATAAGCCTGAACTGATAGTGCTAGAATTGCTAAAAATATGTATATATATGAAGAAGACAATGCATAGATGACAGGTATATATGAAGAAGAGAATGCATAGATGACGTGTCATATGCAGGAACCAAAAGACACACCTTAGCCCCTCTGACGAGCCGCAAGATCACAGCGTGTGTTTTTCGTGACCTACATTCTGCTGAGTCACCGAATAACAACCTACCTGTTTCTCTGGGTAACAGACAAATCATCAACACCCAACAAGAAGCACTGTGCTTTTACTGCTATCCTGTCCACATCAAAGGAAAACCCTGGTTTGTAGCCAGCACCACGTATGGAGTGGCACTCTTTCAATCAGATGATAAAGCACTTCATCGACAGTTGACCAGTCTCAATCATTTGTTTTAGGAATGTTCAGAACAGGTGATATATATTGTGCACATAATTAAACATTTTTTAGCACACTCTCTCCTTCATCTTTGCTACAGTTTCTGTCCAATAAAGATTGCCAAAGAATGCGTGTAGCTTTAATGGAAAATGTCAGTGACTGACCTCTGCTCCAGTCTTTTCCATCTGACCTCCGACCTCTTTAGCTGAGTCCCTCTGGCGGTGACTGAATCCGGACGGGCCGTGAGATGTGTCTGTCTCAGTCTCGGCAGGCAGCGAGGGTTCTGGGAAAAGCACACAGCGGTGGACGGCAGTCCGAGCCCACAGCCCGGGCGACGGTGGGCAGGAGGCTTGGGACGCTGGTGGCTTGAGTTAACCCTTGGGGTCGTTGCCACGGCGCGTTGTGCCCCCAGGCGTAGTCAGCCAGCTCAGGCTTCAAACGGATCTCAGGCATTCCACAGACATGTACCAGTCGGCTCTGACGACACTGAAAGGAGAAGGAAAGAAAAAACATACCGATCAACGGCTGAGGAGACTCTCCGGCTGCCTTTACAGCCCTCGGGGTACGAAGGGTTAAACCCACCTGGAAACATGGAGGGGCGATAGAGGGGAGGGTGGGGTCAAGTGGTCAGGGGGGGCGAGTGGTGGGGGGTGTTAGAGTGTTGTTGGTATATCATAGCATCAAAGAAGGGTTGCGGTTCGTGCTACCATATCTGGGAATGCCATACACTCGACATTTTTACCCTCGATTCGTCTTATGAGATCAATTGTTTGAACCGTTACGTACAGGAAGTTAATTCTGTTTACAATCACAGCTGTGGCCACAAGGTCGCTACGCTGCGGCGAGTGTTAGCAGCCACACAGCACGTCTCGAGAACGTACACCCTCTTCGCAGTGCCATACTTGTAGAGTCCAGTTTATTCACCGCCTTCATTAAGTTATCCTGACAGTCCACACTGCTTAGTCTGACAGTGGAATGAGGACGGAGAGTAAAGGCTTAAAAAAAAAAATGAATGGCTGGCTCGGAGCAAAGGGCTCAGTGACACGGCCAAAGAAGGCTGGAATTGCTTGTAATCCATTGAAAATATTGTGGCTGGACTAATTTCCTAGGTGGTTGGAGTGTCATACTGGATGATATGTGTAAGGTTTCCATGTGGCCAAACAGTCTTGCGCGTCTTTATTGACCAAGGTCCAGCTTGAGTTACACGACCTGTGTTTTCTTTCCCAGGGCATTCAAGGGACTTTGCTTTAGGACTGATGGAGCGACCCAAAGGGCAAATATCGGGAGCCCGCATAGACACTGGCTGTCATTCCATCTTGGCCGAATCGCTGCCCTGTTATCTTTTGTCTTCCATATTGATACTCCGACACAAAATGTCCGCCCTGTTGACTTTGAAGGGGTCCCTCAACAGTGGGGTCAACACAAAAGGTCATGGTTCAGAAAATGAAAACAAAAGCGATATTGGGAGCAAAAAGGAGTTCAGGTTTGCCCCGTAGAGTAGATGAAAATATTTTTTTTAAATACAACAAATATAAATAATTTTATGGTAGTATGTGAGCGGCCAATGTGGCTTCTAAACATAGGCGTGTAGAGACATGATAGAAAGAGTACACCAGTTGGTTGTTTTACTAGCATACACGCGGACGTCTCCAAACAATCATTTCTATGCAGCCGACAAAGAGGCCGGTGTTCACCATGTGATTATCCTCGCTGGGTGGTACAGGTTTCCTAAACGGCCATATCCCAAACTTAATTAAAAAACTTCTTAAGGAAAAAGGCACATTCGGTGGACAACTGCCGTTTTTGTTTTGAATAAATCCCTTAGAATGTCAACACTCCTCATCCGTTCTACTAAACCCCTTCAACTTTGTCAGATAGGCTGTCACATCCAGATATGAAACCCATCTGAACCTAAATCTGAATTATTTTCGATACGACTGCCAGACACTACATTAGCACTATATACAATATTTACCAAGCAATGATGGAGTATTCAGCATCGATAACATCTTTAAACATTAAAATAACTCCCATGAGGCAATGTGATCTATGTTTGCAGCTGAGAGACCAAGCAGAACAATTAAGAGAAATCAATAATGAATAAAACATCCATATTTCATATTGAGCTGCTGGTATAATGCAATAAGCGCAATAAATATTCTCATTTTGTGGCAGCCGGTGTCCCCCAAGGCCAAGCAGGGACACAAACGTCCGTGGTTAAACCCGGGTGGAGTCGTTCCTAGCCCTTTAGTGGGAGTTAGGGGTGAGGGGGTCAGGACTCTCCACATTAGCGCGTCACTAGCCCCGGGCTTCCATAAATCCCTCTTCTGTCCAGTGCGCATGCCTGAGAAGAGGGCACGCTAACCCCTCAACGCTGTCTCAAGAGTGCTGCGCCATAAATACAGCAGGATGTCCTCCACCGCAGGGCAATTGGTAGTTTCTAGCTACATCAGTGATCATAACCGGCCAACTCCTTGATCTGAGGGTTGTCGTCGCTCAAATGTCACATCTGTATCTGTTTGTTTTGGCTGTTAGCTTTGTTTGTAAACCACAATTTTGGTTTACAGAGATTAAAATCTCCAAGACAGTATAAAGTACTAGAAATATACAGAGTACAGTGGAGGATGGGCCATCTGGCATTCCAGGCCAATGCCAGATGGCTGTTCCATATATAGCCCAGTGGGCCTTTTGGTTCTTGCAAAATAATGATAAATCTCTGGCTAATAAAGGAGGCTGTCAGGAAAGAAATCATACAGTGTGTGGGCCTAAATGAGAAATATCAATTAAAGTATAGTTAAGCTAAAGGACACAGACAACTAACTTGAAGCGTACACCTGCAACACAAACATAGTCACTGATAGCTAAGAAACTTCATCACTAACAACTACAATGTGCGTGCAAATTTGATAAAAAGTTATGATCTTTACAGCACATTTTCCTCTGTTACCTGAGCTTGTACAGGGTGAAATTTTTAACAGACCTCCCCAACTATCAAGTTGTAGCAGCACCCTCCAGAGGGACAACGTGGCGGCCATTTTGTTTGAGAAAGCTAATCACACATCTGCATAGCTGAGAACTTATGGTTACAAATCTTGTAGATTTCTCTTTGATGTCTCTTTTCTTTTTTGCAAGTGAATACTGCCCTAAGGCTGTGCCTTCTCTTAAACAGGTTAACACGTCATGCATTCGTTGTTTACGGTAAACACCTCAGTGGGGTAAAAGCAGAAGTGTCATCCACCCTGTTAATAACAGAAAAGTGCTAATCAGACAGGCTTAGTCAGGGACAACCTTCAAAGCGGCCCTAATAAACTCCACTCACACGTCCTCAGCCAACCTGCCTAGCTATTCAGAGAATTATGTCAGGCTCTTTTCTGGTGTTTTGTGTACACTTGAAAGAAAAAAAAACTGCCACACAATCCAAAGATTAGCCAGGGGCATCATTATCAAAGCTCAAAGGGTTAGAAAGATCAAATGTGGAGAGTGTGTGCAACTACCTGCCCCGTGGCCCCCGTTCGTCTGCCTCAGACATTACCAATCAATCAATTTAGTGTCTTCTCTCAAAGGTGAGGAAAAGTATGGTAGTAATTTGACTGACAGCAAGGGAGAGAGCTCACAGGAGGTTAGCAAGTGGCAGTGTGTTACTTTCCCAGCCATTGCGAAGAACGAGATCTCTTCCTTTGCACCTTCTCAGCCAATGGGTGAACCCCCCAGGGCGTAGTTATGTAACGGCTGACTGACAGGCCGCGTGATTGACGGCTTCGCTTGCTCACACCTGTGACTGTCAGATCGGTATAACGCGATAAGGAGGGAGAAGTCAAAAGTTCTCATGGCGCCCACTGACACGGACTACTGACACGGACTACTGACACGGACTACACCCCGCACAGACAAGCCGACAACCAGGGGGCGGAGCCCCTCAGACACAGTGAGGTTCATGGTCACATGAGAGTACGTTGGGGTGGGGGGTTACTGTACATGTGTAAGATTTAGCAATCCTGTTACTGAGATTAACTCTTCATGATCAGGGAGAGGCCGGCTCTCATGTTGACTACCAATCACGTTTGAGTCATTTAGGAAACGGTTAAGTGGGCGTTCAGCTTAACACCACACTTAAAACCCCAAATCCCAGTAACGATACACTAATAAGTACAATGCAACTGATAATTTCAGCCGTGTGGTGGTTTCTTCCTACAATTCACCCTTTTTGGATGTTTTTTATTTTAATTCAGATTTTGGGTTTGGATCGGTGTTTACGGAACTGGTCCCGGGACAATCCCCCAGGGCGTCTTCAAACATCAGCCTGTCTTCAGGCTTCATGCCTGTTAGCGTTGGTTAGACACAGTTAGGATTATGTTACTTTTTAAGTGACAGGTTGACTTACAAAACTCAAGAGAGGCAACACAGTGCAGTGTGCAACAGTGAGGCATTCGCCTGGTTGACAGCTCCGGCACAGGTTACTAAACCTTACAACCAACCCACTCTGGTAACTGAGTAACATCCGTATCAAGCTCTTCACGCTAATACAAAGGGAGCTGTCATAACCGTCCCTGCTCACCTTGCTGTCTGAACTTGGCCTCTGAATCACCCGGGAAGTGTTTGTCGGTGACGCCAAACCAAACGTTGTCAGGCGATGGGTTCTGTCAGGCGGAAAGCTATTGACATCTGCCTCGGTTTGTAACTTCCACCTGAGTGGACACAAACGAGAGACGTCTGTTGAGTCTTTTGTTGGTGGGGGTGAGGACGGAGGACTTCTTTTACGATCAAGTGTTTGGCAATGAGGTCGTTGTTTGTCTTATGCCTGCCAACCCGACCGACTGTAACAAATTGGGTTATTCCACTCATGTTCACTGTTGCTGATACAAAGCGCAGGGAGATATTTGTTGCTCCGTGTGTAAATATTGTCATTGACTGTCAGTCAGGAAAGCTAACCAAGCATGGTGTGAACTATTGCCGGTGTTCAGTGACCCGAAGGAAGAGACATTCAGCCAGCACGGCAAATCTGAAATGTATCCTAATGCAGAGACGAATTAAGGCGGTCTTTTATGTTCTGTACCGTAGCACGCCAGGAAGACGGGTCATACACACGTCACGGTGAGCATCTACCACACATTAGAAGACAATCATTTAACGGGTAAAAGAGGAGCAATAGGAGTATGGGAGCTTGGACTGCAAGCATGTATTTGAGCTATGCATGCCATAGGTACGTCAGGAAGATGAAGAGTGTATGCGGTGTGTGTGTGTGTGGTCCTAAAATACTAGCTCTTAGTGTCAAATCTGAACAGCCTTGGGTATCAGCGCACACATGCAGTTCTGGTATTTGGGACTGCATGTGTGCGCTGACAGCGGGTGGCCTCCAGATCGCAGGCCTGTCTAAAACCAAGATGAGGTACTGCTATGCCAGAGGTCATGGACAGCAGCCAGCCAGGTACTGCTGAGGTCATAGGTCATGGGCAGCTTGGCAGTGTAGAGAGGGAGGTCTAGACATCTATAACCTTTCAACGGTCTGAATCCTTTCAACTGTCATGTGATTGTTGGTTTCAAATAAATCATTTAAAATGTGTGTGTGTGTGTGTGTCCATATTCAGGTGATTGTGTGTGCTTGCGCGTGTGTGTGTTTGTGTGTGTGTGTGATGCAGTGGTGTTATTAATCCACATGTTGCCTTGCAGGGATAGAAGGACAGGCATGAGGAATTGGGATAAGAGGCAACCTCTGTAATGACCACCATCATACCCTGTGGGGACTTCAGCGGCAGATGAGAGAGAAAGAGAGAGGAAGAAAGGACAGCGAGGGAGGGAGAAGAGATCAAGACCGGTTATCTAGACAGATCTTCAGCAAGGGCTGGGTAGAGGAGGTGGTGGGGGGGGGGGTTGCCAAACCGATCTGCTGTCAGAATGATAAAGGAGCGACCCAGGTGTTGCCTGACACCTCCGAATGTACACTCCCCTCTGGCGACGCTCTCACCTGCTAATCCCCATGTCTGGATGGCTGCACCTCCTCCCTCACCTCCTCCCTCTCTCTATCCTTCTCTCTCTCTCTCTCTCTCTCTTTCTCTCCCTTAATCTTGCCCTTGTTTGTCTTTTCCTCCCTCTATCCATCTCTGTCTTTCTCTCTTCCTCTGACCCGCTCTAGCTCTCTGTTTTCCTTCCTTTCTCTCGTCATTTGTCTCTCCCTCTCCACTTCCTTCCTCCTCTTCAGTTTTGGTTTCTCTTAGTCTGTGTTTATATGATGTCATCACCACAGATGTTGTTGTAATATTTATTTGATGAATTAATCAGATATCATGAATCCTAGCTGGATGTAAATGATGGTATTTGTGGGGCGGCATGCAGGCAGCCTTGCGGTTAAGGCATCTGACCAAAAACCCAGAGGTTGCTAGATCGGATCCCAGTGCTGACAAGCCAAAGAAATAAAATAACACGTGCACATTTGAGGACTTGGAGCACTTTGTTTGCCATCGGAGAGAATATTATACACCGAAACGACCACTAGCAAAGCACTAGGGGGAACTGATTGCGTTTCCCAGCCAGGCCAAGCCTATCTCAGCCTGACCACGTAGGGCCACAGCACAAGGCATTGTCCACAGCTAGTTTACGGTCCTCACGAGACCACCATTACAAAGTGAGTTTAATAAACAGCTGTCTTGACCTCTCGGCCCCAAGGGTTCCCCAGTGGGTGATCCAACGCAGCCGCTCAGCCGCCCACAGTTCAGGTCTGCTGGGGACTTACGAGAAGGCTCATCTTTTAGCCATCACTCCCCCCGCAGGCAGATATTAGCCTGGCCTGATTATACAAGGCCCCGCGGGTACAGTCTGGGTGTCATCCACTGTGTCTTAATGCCTCCCGGGCCCCTTGTGAACACTTAGTAACGGGGTGACCTGGCTCCACGGACGCACACTGGCCGGGGGGTTCGGGGGGGGGGTTACCCTTGTCTTGTTGTGCAATATCACGCCATTGATCTGTGGTTTGTTCTGGCCCCTCTAATGTTTGTGTTCGGTGGTTAGTTACAGATGCCGGATGTTAATTTGAGCTAGGTGTCAGCAGCCGGAAGATAATCTTGCGTCAACAGCAAATGTGAATTATGTCACTTTTGTAAGTATACAGTTTTTTGGGAGGAAATTAAGTCTGAAAGTTGGAATGGAAATTTAAAAAAAAAACTTTTTTTTTTTGTTTTTTTAAACCTTGAATACACTACAACTTTGCTACAGTATTTTAACAAATATGTGGTGAATTTCAAAACTGGTCAAAGCTGTAAATCAGCCAGTGTTACTTTTCAAAACCTTACACATTTACATCTTGAACCACACAACCACTGATATATCATACTTTTACTGAGAAATATACTGAGTACATTGTATTTACTAATCTAAAAACAAAACAATTACATCATTCAGTGTGCTGATAATGATATAAAAAGATGTTTAAAAATTGCTTTGATAGTAATACTTCAAAGGACTGTATACATGGCAACGTTTTCACATCGTTGATAGGTATTATACTGGAAATATTAAAATTGACTGCACATCAAAGTTCCACCACTTTATTCCCACGTGTGATCAAAGCTGTGGTCTTTGAAGTTATTACATAATTTCAGTCAATACATAGTCGTGAAAGTGCAGCTCAGTAGCCGATTTGATACGTTACTTATCCAATTAACAACAGAGAAAACCAACCTGCATAAACTAGGGCTAATCGACTCCCAGAACCAAAAAGCCTTCAGTTCGGTTAAGGCCCTCGTTTCATCGACACCTGGTAACAGTTCTCCCTACAATTTTACTTCCAAGTTGTCTGTCTGTGAAATCAGAAAATCTTGTAACCTGCCATAGATATAGATTTTGGTGACTAAACATGGAAGATAACCTTTCACGTGTAAAACAATTACCTGGTGTCCAACGTTCTGGGCCGCTGTCTCCGGTGCTGTGCTGCTGCGTTCCAATGCGACCCACTGCTCTTTCAAGCTCTTTACTCAATCGTTCACCACTTTCCTGTCCGATAAAGCATACAACGCCTGAAAACACACACAAAAACAATAACCTGAACTCCAGGCTGCCAATTCAGCTGGACGGTATGGGCATGCTTGTATAAAACACATCCATCTATATGGGTATGACAAAATTAATCTTTAGTAAAAATGTCCTAACTATATTAACTGTACAGTCATATTAATATCCTTTATTCGTAAAAAAACAGCTAGCTACCACGACGCAAAGCATTTCAATGTATTTACCTGCTGGCATTGACATAGCAACCTGAATTGCTGATTTGCGCTAACTTAATGCAATTTCTGAAGTTGAAATGAGTAGTACAGCGTACAATTTAACTCCTATATTGATAATGAACCTGAGGTGATTTTAAAACGGAAAAACCACACAGGCTAAAATTACCTCTGTTATCGTTGTTCGTGTATATATACATTTTCTTCATTTCTTCCACTGAGATTAAAATAAACCGAGCCAGCCAGCCTGCATTGTGGGTTTTGTAGTTGCCGTGAGTGTTAACAGATTGCCACTACGAATTTCTTAGCTCACTGTTTATATTGACTAAGAAATGCAGAAGAATGTCACATCACACGATTGTTCTCCGATATTTACGTTTACCCGTGTAAAATAAATCATAGGATTGTGTGGTTTTGGATTGGTTATCCTTTTAAGATCCTGGAATGAATCTTTGAATTAGTTTTCACTATTAAGTTGAATTAATAGTGAAATGTATTTACCAAGAAAGAGAATCACATCAATTGTACTATGAGAAGTGCAGTGACAGGCAATTAATTACATTACAGTATATGAAAATGTATTGCTATGTGAAACATGTATTTGTAGATAAAAGCAGATGAATATTACTGTGGGATATTGTGAGCTTAGTCAACTGAAAACTTGCTTAGTTTTGATTATCTGTGTTAAGTTTTGTAAATGAACCACATACTGAAAAAAGAAATAAACCACCAGAAAAAAATAGTATGATACAGCATCTGTAAGTGACCTGAAAACTCTGCTTTGTATTTTTGCCTGAGACTGTTTTGAAGACGATACGACTCACTGTAACATCAAAATTAAGCCAAGACATTGGAAGTGTTTTCAGAGTTTATTTGTAGTACCAACAAACTTTGGTAATTTAGCAAATTGTAGCATTAAAAATGCACTCTTGACAAGGTCTCAGGGAGCTTGTGACAAATAAATAGCACAGTGATACTAATTTACAGCCTAATTTACACAACAACAAAAATACTACTATAAATTTCATAATCAAAGGACATAGAAATGAATTATAATGCTTCTTCTCACTACTTTACACTGGGATATTTGCCATTTTAAATAAAGCTTTTCCATTTTGAAGTACCACTTAGCATGTTGTTGGTTAATAAATAGATTGCTGTCCATTTCAACATGCAAAACTGCTTGGTTTTTGAGAATGTTCTACATACAAACACTTAACAAACAAAACATAACATTTTTTTTTAAATCCTCTACGTTCACAGACTCTCTTTTTAATATTACACATCCAAAAAGCTTAATGGCTAAACGTATATTATCAAAATTATTTGTGTATCGTAGTGATGATAAAGAATCATGAACAACATACATCTTCGTACATTTCAATATACCAATTTGGCATTGGCCACTGCTGGTTCTTTTTTGTGTATGCTTTTAGGAAATGTTCCCTGTCCATTTAATAAAGCTGGGACACATGCACGGAGCTGGACATCTCCTAACTATATCTTCTCTATGCAGCATTTAGTTGACTGACATTTCAAAATCAGTGACTTGGACTCAGTAATACTTATACATCTTCTCATGTAGTGTTCAGGTCAAACAAATATTCCCATGTTATTACCTATACAAATGCAGATTAATACCCTTCTGACCAGAGAGCAAACTCATCTTTTGTTTATCCCCCTGTTTCAGACAAACATCCCACCGACATCCCGCCAATTTCGCTCTAAACCCTGTCGTTTAAGCTCATTTCCACTGCTACGGGGAGGGAGAAAAAGTGTCCAATTTCGTCTTCAAGTTCGTCCTTCCCTCTTAGTCCCTGGTTACTAGCCAGTCAAGGATATTGTTTGTTTTGCGTGGTAGTTTTCCGTTGATCCTTTCTGTTTATTATCTTGAAACAAAGGCTTGTTTTATGGCTGTACAGTTGAATGCCCCCCTCCACACACACAGACACACAATTCACCCCCCTCTGGTTTGGGGTCTACTTTCAGGAGGCAAAGTATGAGCTCTGCATGGAGTAGAGACGATCGATGGGGTTTCCCACCCGTGCCTGCAGGGAGCCCATGTCGGACGGCGCCATGAAACAGTCGCTGAGGCTGGTGAGGGACGTGTCACTGTCAATGTCATGGAAAATGGAGTCGTTTCCTGTCGGAGAGAACACCACAAGACAAGAAGAGTTAGTTACTGATGTTATGTGAACTGGTTGGAAAAAAAAAACAGATTTTCAAGGCCCCTCTGTGAATAAAATACAAATGATAAATAACACTCCCAAAAGCCAAGATAAAACCCCACAGTTAATATTTGCAGCTTAGCCCTGACAACAGAGCAGAATGAGCCGGGACAAGCGTTCTCTGCTAATGGCCAGTGTGTGGGCTGAACCCCTCATATTGCACCTTCTGGCACCTGAATCAAAGTTGCCAAAGAGCTTCCAAAGCCTTAATAAAGATGGCAGATAACAGGATATAATGTGTTATGGTGCACTGTGGGAACACAAGTACCGAGAGTGAGTGTGTGTGTGTGTGTTTGACTGGGGTGCGTGGTGTGTGTTTTCACTAGCCCCAGTGTTTAATTGCAACAGCGAGGTGTCTTCTCTCTCCTGGGTGTCGCTGGCTTTATTGGACGCTTTGGATCTAAATGACACCGTTAGATCAGCTGACAGACAGCTTGATGGGTCATACATTTTTAATCAGATGCTCACGTTATTGGCTGGCCCTCGCAGCCGATAAAACCAGTGTGTGTGTGTGTGTGTGTGTGTGTGTGTGTGTGTGTG
>JACXGI010003303.1:6925-64010 GCA_016801175.1 Esox masquinongy | reverse complement strand
CTTTGGGAAATAGACGTATGAGTGCTGCCAGCATTGCTGCAGAGGTTGAAGGGGTGGGGGGTCAGCCTGTCAGTGCTCAGACCATACGCCGCACACTGCATCTAATTGGTCTGCATGGCTGTCGTCCCAGAAGGAAGCCTCTTCTAAAGATGATGCACAAGAAAGCCCGCAAACAGTTTGCTGAAGACAAGCAGACTAAAGACATGGATTACTGGAACCATGTCCTGGGACGTCCCTCCAAAATTGATGAAAAGACGAAAAGAAAACTGGTCAGGGAGGCTTCCAAGAGGCCTACAGCAACATTAAAGGAACTGCAGGAATTTTTGGCAAGTACTGGCTGTGTGCTACATGTGAAAACAATCTTCCGTATTCTTCATATGAATGGGCTATGGGGTAGGGTGGCAAGACGGAAGCCTTTTCTTACAAAGAAAAACATCCAAGCCCGGCTGAAGTTTACAAAAACAAACATCAAGTCCCCCAAAAGCACATGGGAAAATGTGTTATGTTCTGATGAAACCAAGGTTGAACTTTTTGGCCATAATTCCAAAAAGGTATGTTTGGCGCAAAAACAACACTGCACATCACCCAAAGAACACCATACCCACAGTGAAGCATGGTGGTGGCAGCATCATGCTTTGGGGATGTTTTTCTTCAGCTGGAACCGGGGCCTTAGTCAGGGTGGAGGGAATTATTAACAGTTCCAAATACCAGGCAATTTTGGCACAAAACCTTCAGGCATCCGTTAGAAAGCTGAAGATGAAGAGGAAGTTCACCTTTCAGCATGACAACGACCCAAAGCGCACATCCAAATCCACAAAAGCATGGTTTCACCAGAAGAAGATTAATGTTTTGGAATGGCCCAGCCAGAGCCCAAACCTGAATTCAATTGAACATCTGTGGGGTGATCTGAAGAGGGCTGTGCACAGGAGTTGTCCTCGCAATCTGACAGATTTGGAGCGCTTTTGCAAAGAAGAGTGGGCAAATATTGCCATGTCAAGATGTGCCATGCTAATAGACTCCTACCCAAAAAGACTGAGTGCTGTAATAAAATCAAAAGGGGCTTCAATAAAGTATTAGTTTAATGGTGTGCACCCTCATGCAACCAGGTTATTGTGAGTGTTTTATTTTTTATTTTTCCCCCTCAAAGATTTCAGTTTGTTTTTCAATTGATTTTGTTCACGTTATAGGTCACATTAAAGGTGGAAAAAGTTCTGACATGATTTATCTTTGTCTCACTCTTTTACATCACAAGAACCTGGCATTTTAACAGGGGTGTGTAGACTTTTTATATCCACTGTGTATATATATATATATATATATATATATATATATATATATATATATATATTTTATTATTGTTTTTATATATGCATATATAAAAACAATAAAAAAATGTTTTGAGAGTATCACTCTAACCGTTACAGTGTCTGACTTCTTGCTAAACTTCTTACCGCTAACTGGAGATGGTATAGGGCTGGAGTGTTAAACATTGCAATATTATTTATATTAAATCAAATAAATCATGTAAATTACACAATGACACAGCTGTTTCCTCAACCTGTAAACTGTCTGTGGACCACCTGTTATACAACTTGTTATTTTCCAAATCTGCTAGCTGGCTAACTACCTAATAATGTTAGCTTGCAAATAGTTAAGTTAGCCAGCACTACATTTGTTACGTTATGTTTTTTTAGCTGACTGTATGTAAACGAGTATGAATTTCCAGAATATCCTAAAAAGAGCAATAATGCAAGCTACAGGTAAGCTCGATAATCATGTTGGGGAAAAATACCACAAGCTGATTTGCTTACCTTCAGTTACTTACAGCCAGCCAGGAGCGAAACGGATGAACTGAAGAAAAGAAAATTGTCGTCATTGCTCTCTTCATAGTCATTTTGGTAGCTCATGTTGTCCCAAGATGGGGGGGGGGGTAATTTCGGCAGGCAGGAAAATGGACTTGCCGAAATTCCCCCCCCCCCCCCAAACTTGCTTAAAATTGTGACTAGAGTGAAATACTTTTTGTGGTACAGTAAGGTGGTCAACATGAGCTATCAAAATGACTATGAAGTGTGCCAGACTTTGCAGTCCCAAGATTTGGGGGGGGGGGGGTAATTTTGGCAGGCAGAAAATGGCCTTGCCGAAATTACCCCCCCACCCCCCAAACTTGTGACTAGAGTGAAAAACGTCTTGTGGCACTACTGAGTTTGGCAGGCAAGAATATGTTCTTATCCTAATTTGACTCTATATTTACAATAGGAGCACATTATAAATATCATTTATAAAATGAACATTTCAGAGCAATGATGGCTGAATTATTATCCTTACACTTTAGAAAACACTAGTCGCATACGAAATGGGAGATATGACAACGATTTGTTTATAGTAATACACTTGAAACAAATAGCCAACCGAAAACTGCAGACAGTGCCTTCACACGCGATCAGCCTGCCTTAAAAAATCGAATGACACCGCGATCAACCTGACTTAAGAAATCGAATGAAACGCAGCCTAACGTGGTCGACGATTGCTGCCTTGGTGTACACAATTAGATTAAACCTTCTTGCTACGACGATCAGTGAAATGTGTAGGCTAAACTGTCCTCTCAACAAGCAAACAAGCCGCAGCAATGAGAATCGAGAGAGTGCGCGTTCACGCGAAGGGAGGAGATTTTAGGCAGGGGGGATGGTTTCGGCACAACACCGGCAAAACCCGGAACTTTGGCTCGCACCCCCCCCCCCCTTTTTGGGGGGACAACAAACGACACTCGCCATAGACATTCATGTAAAATAGCAGTACAAAAGAACAATAATAGAGTACCACCAGAATTAAATTAGTTTGTACATGACCCAAAATATATTATGTCAAGTCAATATATGTCCACTATACCTGCCATAGAATGCACAAGATACATCGAAAAGATTAACTTGGTCCATCTTAAATCATGTCCATTCAGTCTCCCAGCATCAAACTGGTGCAATAACCCCACTCTATGGCCAGAGGTGTCCTACCCGGACATCTATTTCTACCTTCAGTCTCCAGGTAAGCAAATTACCAGTGAAATAGTTTACTTTTCATTCTTGCTCTACAAATAGTAGCCTATGCAAGTTAGCAATATACATCATGCTCTGACAACTGACCTAGCTAGCTATGTTTTGCCCGGCCGGTGTTTAACACCAGTCAGTCTGCAGCTAATACATTGAGTAGGTGACACTGACAGCCAGGGTTGGGTAGGTTACTTTTTAAATGTAATCCGTTACAGTTACAAGTTACCTGTCCACATTTGTAATCAGTAACGTAACTTTTTGATTAGTCAAACTCAGTAACGTAATCTGATTACTTTGAATTACTTTTAGATTACTTTCATTTTAAGAGGCATTGGAAAACAAATAGGAATAGGCTATAACCAACTGAACACCTTTTTCGGGATCAATCAATGTTAGAGTTTACATAGCTGGCCAAAAACAGAATTCGCATTTTACCTTATGGGTTGTGTAGGCTACAGTGCCTTTGGAAATGGGTTTCTAAACCATTGCTTTCTACTTCAATATGATTGGGCTACATCTCTACATTACATGCTAAAGGTCTGTCAGATATTCAGTCATTCCAATTAATCCAATAAACCTCGATCTTCCAGAATCTGACTTTTTATCTGAACATAAACCAAAATCTAATGATGCTTAAGCCTGTTCTGTTATTTGTGTTTTATTCATGTTTTTAATTGCTTCAAAACATTGTTGAAAAATAAATGGCAATTACTCGAAAAGGGTATTGACATTGTTGTATATAAAAATTAAGATATTCGTAGCTTTTCGCGCATAAACTAAATCTTCAGTAGTCTGATGATTTGCTCAACAACCAACATTGTCAAAATCTTGCAGAAACCCCCCGCACGCAAATGCACGTTTGCAATCGTGAACACCTGCACAGAAATAAGATTTACCCGCGCGAACGTAACCTGCGATTATTATGGCCACCAGTGATGGATTTTCAAAACGCAAATGAAAGAAATAAACTGTGATTATAAACCTGCACTCTTAGTTTAAAGTAAATGACGTCAGCAGCCAATGATAACCAATGAACACAATTTTCAGAGATGCAAAGCAAGCAGAATCACATGGCCTAATTGTATGGACGGAATTGATGTGGCCGCGTCAAATGCAAATAATCATCCTTTGGCAGAGTGCTTCCCAACACACCTTTTCTCCTCAAATATCGTAGTAAATTCCATATAATGTTTTATCTTGAAGGCAGAGCCATGTTACAGCTATCTAACAAATAGTTTCCTAATCTATTAAACTATTCCTGTTTAAGTTCTTCGGTGCAACTCGTCCTGGCTGTGTTGTTCGGTGCATTTGACAAATAAACCTTGAAACTTTAAAAAGATATAACACCAGGTAGGCCTATTGCCTATCATTGTTCTGAGAATTATGCGTCGAGTAGATAACTAAATAACATTTTATATGACTCGGCTAATATTATCGAAGATATGCTCTAAAATATACTTTTTTACTAGCCATCCAACCAACCAAAACCGGAGAAATTTAAACTAGCACTTCCTCCGTCACTAAACTGGTTATGCGCGTCCACCTTTCGCGCATGATGATCACACACACAACTGAGGCACGTAATTCATATTTTGGTTCAAATAACGATGTTTTTATAACATTAAATAATAAACTCAAACATACAAAGTGTCATAATTATTTCGCGCACCTATTCTTTTTCAATTGAAGTAATCCAAAAGTAATCAATTTTTTTTCGACAGTATCTGTAAACCGATTACAATATTTTTGTTGGTAACGTAACGGATTACAGTTATTGATTTTTTGTAATCTGTTACATGTAATCCTTTACTCCCCAACTCTGCTGACAGCAGTACAGCATGACAAAAGTATTAGGAGAAAACGGAATAGCAAGAGGGAATCACCAATAACAACGCTGTAACATATGCCTATGTGAAATGACTTGTGATTTTATAAGTGATTGTCGTTTTAATTGTAATCATATAGGAATTTTAAAGCAGAAGCACTTGGCGCACAAACGGGATCTTCTGACAAAGCAAGAGGTGGAAACGTGGCTCTTGATTCACAAACGGAGGTTTCTTCATCGTTATTGGATTTCTTACTGAGTTTCGAATTCTTTGTAATTGTTGGCACTAAAACTTCCACGCGACTCTCGCTTTCTGGCACTGAAAACGGCTGACATTTCTTGAAACCGAAAGGGTATGTCTTCAGTGGGGGAGAATGGAGAGCATGTAATCCGGATGAAGTTTGTCATTTAGAAGGAATCCAGAAATCACGATACATCAAAGTTAGCTAAGTTTAGTATTTGCATGTTAGCCTTACGCAGCGATGGACTTTTAGTAACCTAAAAACAGGGATAGTATTTATAGATAAAGCCCTTCTATCAGGATATTTTTTTAGTACATGGCAGGGGAACAAATTTCAAATCAGGGTTTTTTATTTTATTGTTGATGCAACCAACTACACGGCAACTATTTGGCATAACAACCGTTATTAATTTAAGTTGGCCGGTTTGTCTTGTCTACGCTGTTGTAGTCGATGCACGTTTGTTTTCCCCCTCAACGGGGCGTGGAGATCAGAGCCTACTCTGGATGACGTATTACCGGTCTAACGTATGGTCAATACATATTGACATAGGCTAAAGGTCTAAACAAACTCAGAGCTTGTGATTGGTCAATAAACTTGTCCTTCGATTGCCGGTTGAAATTAAATTGAGTTAACCCTAAAATACCTGGGAAAACATTACTTTGTTTAGGACTGGTCAATAAAACAGCTTTGAAAATAACCCAACTGGATTTCTTTCAACAAATGCTAGTCAGAGTTTCCTGGTTCTTTAAAGGGTTGCACATTTTATTTTTGTCCTAGCACTCAGAAACCTAATTAAAATTGTACCCTAGTACTTACACACTTGACTAATGTAACAAAATATATAATCAGAAACAAAAAACAGAACCCTTGGGGTCACCAAGACCAGGATTGGGAAACACTGTGCTAGGCCTAGTGCATTCTTACTAAAAAGAAAGTTAGTAAAACCATATAGGGTTCCTCAATTTGTCCTCTAAATGGAACCTTGTTTAAATAACTCTTTGCAGAGGGTTCAATATAGTCTTCTTCAAAAAAATCCCTGTATATGGTTCTAACTAGAACACTATATAAAGAGTTCTACCAAGAACCATTTTATAATCTAAATGTGTATCAGTCTGCTTTAACATCTTTCAGATCAGGAGCATGTTAATTGCACTGTAGCCACTTGAACCAAATGTTTTGAAATCATCCAGTTTTCCTTACCAAGTAGGCCAAGGTCCCTGTTTTACATAAAAAAAGGTAGCCTAAATTATATAGAAAGTATATAATTATATAAAATATGGAATTATTTTATATTAATGATATTATATACTATAATTGTATTTTTTTAATTAAAAGTATATTATTCTTTTTATAAACTTAATCAACTTTCATATCCAGAAATCTTGAACCGTGAAAGGTGTTCACTGTATCGCTGATTGATCCTGGTTTATGATGGGTACAGACCAGATTTTGCAAACGAAGCTGTCTGAATTTTGGCCTTGTAGGGTTCATGTTAGGTATTTGTCACAGGAGAAGCATCATTACTATAATCATACAAACCAGATAGGCCTATCACCTAGCTGTACATGGCCTTATGTTGATCGTTAGTCACAACAAGGATGTCTTATGTTGGTCATTGTTCACAAAGAGGATATCAGCGTCCTGCTCCATGAAATCTACTATTTGCTGGCATCCTATTCATGAGAAACAAAGCATTGGGGAAGGTGACAAACTACAGTTTTTGAAAATGTCATGATAGCATTATGACCATCCTGTGTCACGTTACTTGAATTGACAAAATAAAATTTATGACAATACAAAAGAAGCATTATGACCATAATCATTAGAACCAGATAGGCCTGTCACCTAGCTGTACATGTCCATATGTTGGTCATTAGTCAGAAAGAAGATGTCATGTCCTGCTCCTGAGATCTACTGCTGGCATCCTAGTCATGAGAAACAAAACATTGGGGAAGGTAAATATCTGATATCACTTCACGCATAATTATATTGATACATAAAAATAATTTTATTAGACTGGTGTTACAGAATGGTTTGTTATGTTTTGATAGATTTGCGTAGGTGTCATAATCTGTCACCAACGCAAAAAACACAATATATGACATGTTTCCAAATATCTGTGTCATTACAGTGCCGTGAACATGTTATGACAGGATATGATATGTTATGTCAGTTGACATGACATGTTACGTCAGCTGACATGACATGTTATGACCATGTTATGACACTACACTTCAAGTAAAGTGTTACCAAATATACATTACATTGTCATAAGTCATGCACTCTATGTGCCAAAATGGTAAATGCTATCAATTAAAAAACTGGAAACTGGAAAAATAGTTGCCCATTTTGAATTTGACACCAGCAGCACATTTAAAAAAAGTTGGGACAGGGGTATGTTTGCCACTGTGTTGCATCACCGTTTCTTTTAACAATAGTCTGTAAGCATTTAGGAACCAAGGAGATCAACTGCTGTAGTTTTGAAGGTGAAATGTATTCCCATTCTTGCTTGATATAGGATTTCAGCTGTTCAACAGTTCGGAGAATCCTTTGTCGTATTTTTCATTTCATAATGCGACAAATGTTTTCAATGGGTAACAGGCCTGGACTGCAGGCAGGTCACTTTAGCACCCGGGCTCTTTTAGGAAGGAGCCATGCTGCTGTAACGTGTAGAATGTGGTTTGGCATTGTCTTGCTGAAATAAGCAAGGCCTTCCCTGAAAAAGACATTGTCTGGATGCCAGCATATGTTTCTCCAAATCCTGTATATATTGTTCAGCATTAATGGTGCCTTCACAGATGTGCAAGTCACCCATGCGATGTGCACTAATGTACCTCCATACCATCACAGATGCTGGCTATTGAACTGTGCGCTGAAAATAAGTCGGCTGGTCCCTCTCCTCTTTAATCTGGAGGACTAAATAATTTCAAATTTTGATTCGGCAGACCACAGGGACAGTTTTCCACTTCACCTCAGTCCATCTTAAATGAGCTTGGGGCCAGAGAAAGCAATGGTGGTTTTGTATCCAGTTTATGTATGGCTTCTTCTTTGCATGGTAGAGTTTTAACTTGCATTTGTGGATGCAGCAATGTACTGTGTTCACAGGCAATGGTTTTCGGAAGTGTTCCTGAGCACATGCAGTGATTTCCACTACAGAATCGTGTCTGTTTTTTTAATGCAGTGCCGCCTGAGGGCCAGAATATCACAGCCATTTAATACTGGTTTCCAGCCTTGTCCCTTGTATACAGAGATTTCTCTGGATTCTCTGAATCTTTTAATGATATTGTGTACTATAGATAATGAGATCCCCAAACACTTTGCAATTTTATGTTGGGAAACATTATTTTTAAATTGTTGCACTATTTGCCTGCACAAATTGTCTTTCACAGAGTGGTGACCCTCTCCCAATCCTCACTTCTGACAGACCCATCCTCTCTGGAATGATCTTCTAATACCCAATCATGTTACTGACCTGTTGTCAATTGACCTAATTAGTTGTGTGATATTCCACCAGGTTTAGTTTTTTAGCATTACACAACTTTTCCAGTCTTCTGTTGCCCCGGTCCCAACTTTTTTGAAACGTGTTTCTGGCATAAAATTCAAAGAGGCCATTTATTTTTCAAGAAACAATAAAATGTCTCAGTTTCAACATTTGATATGTTGTCTTTGTACTATTTTCTATTGAATATAGCGTTTAAATGATTTGCACATTGCATTCTGTTTTCGTTTACATTTTACGCAGCATCCCAACTTTTTGAGAGGGGGTTGTATAATAGAAAATATTCTATAGAGAGTCAGAATACTGACACGAGGAGCAACCCACCGAAAAAAGACTAGGGAAAAACTGTCCCGGACAGGCAAGACTAGGGGCACCAGGCCAGGGGTGACGACATAAAGGCGTCAGAACCACACAAAGGGGTTCTACATGCAGAACAGTGCAAGTAGGAGTCACTGACTGCAAATGAGGTGCAGTAGGGATGGACCAAAAATGCATGGGAAACTAACACGCTAGGCTGAAACCTGGGCCGAAACAATGCTGTCTACAACACAAAACCACATCGGTCCTTATTTGTCTAATAAAGGCTTGAACGGGGCCGCACGCAGTGTATCGAGCATGACTTTGTCTTTGTTGTTCAATTCCCACATGGCATGCTGAGATGCCTCACACACAAGCAAGTTTGTGGAAAAAGAATGGCCCTGCTCCAATGCTCTTAAGTCAGTGACTTAATGACCTTTACGGGAACAGCAGAACTTGGAATTGGTCGAAGAAATAGGTTGGGACTGAGGGATTCACCAACTAGAATTGGCCAAACTGGGGATCTGTTCAAATATCTACTCAGGTGACAACCGACCTAAAGATGAAAAAGATTATGTCAGAAGCAGCCGATATTAACTATGGTACCCATTACCCCTTGGATAGGCTCTGTGAACCACATCTTTTAACAACATGGTTATCAATGTATAGCGGCACGCTAGAAGACTGAGGAGTAAGCAAAATGGGAGAAGAGGACAGACAACAGCTACATTCTCCATGGTTTCCAACAAGTAGCAATCGATATCTGACATTGACCATGCAGGGAAGTGGAGGCTACTTCATTGCCACTGGCTCCAACTGCCGGAAAATTGGGAGAAATAGGAAGTGCCCGAACAGCCATGGACCGGGGGCAGAAACAATCCCAGAAATACGTGACTGCCAGGAATGACAGCAACAAAATGGTAACTAACAAAGAACCAGGCTGCTAACAACTAACACAGCAGTGAGGAAAGAAACAGGACCAGATCCACAGCCGAGGAAGCCATCGGAGCCAGCCGCAGGAATGGCACATGGCTCAACGGAGGGACAGACAACAAAAACTCTGAATCTCTGCACTGGGGATGAGTACGAGCCTAGCCAAGCCTCTACCCCGCTCTCTGTAGCCAAAGAAGCAGACGGAGCAGACAAACCGAGCCCAGCTGAGGGGCCTATGACAGACTACTAACATTAACTTTTACTATGAATGGCAAAACACAAATTGTACTATTGTGATTAATTCCTATGTGGCACATGAATCGATTTCACTTGATGCCTGGTAAATATACACCGATCAGCCATAACATTATGACCACTGACAGGTAAAGAGAATAACATTGATAATGGATGTCCAATCCATGGAGGCCCCACCTCGCAACTTATAGGACTTATAGGATCTGCTGCTAACGTCTTGGTGCCAGATACCACAGCACACCTTCAGAGGTCTAGTGGAGCCCATGCCACGACGGGTTAGGGCTGTTTTGGCGGTGAAAGGGGGACCTACACAATGTTTGGCAGGTGGTCATGTTGTGGCTGATCGGTGTATATAGGTGTTGCCATCCCATACATGGGTTAATTTGGACATAACCTGTTGACATAATTGTAAATCAAACTCAAAAAAAGGACATCTCGTTTTCAATGAGCTTAGAGAGTTTGTTCTCTGATGCAGTTGCCCTTTAAAAAAATACCTAGTATCTAACCTACTTGCACCATTTTACAGTAGAATACTCTGAAATGCAAACAATTTCTCCCCATAATTAATGACATCTAGTCATATATTGATCTGCTACACTAATAAATATATTCTATTATTATTATAACATAATTTCCTTTTTACAGCGTACACATAAATCCGTGAGTTTCTTACCTTACCCTTTCTTTGTGTGAAATCTAAACTACCCAACCTGTGCCAGTCTCTCTACTCGAACAGTACTACCCCCCCATGTTTTCTCTTTCTTGCATCCAACCACCTCATGTTACATTCAACAATGCAACAGAAACGTCTGGAGTCCAGAACTGTCACTGACAATATGTTTTAGGAAGGGAACGAGAGCTTGTACGGAGAGAGGGATTGGAGCGGTGAGGGCCTATGAATGTTTGGTTAGAGCCCTTGAACTCCTGGCAAAGGCCTTAACATTTTGGATGACTGGAGCGCACACTGACAGCCAGAGATAAGACAGCCAGAGATGCAAAATGGTTTGCTATCCTGGCTTGTATGTGCTTGTATGTGTGCCTACATCTGTATATGACTTTTAGACATCCAGGTAAAATAGAGTGGTTTGTCAATATATGTTGTCATGTGAACTTTGTGTACTCTGTCAACCTTATAGCCATCATACTTTCATAGAGGACAGATTTAATTTGTTTCCGAGCCACTCAACACACTGACTGAAACACTATTACAGGCAACCCCCCCCCCTCCCCCACTAGACACACAAAAACACCCATCATGCAGGTGCACTTCTGAGTGGTGTATTGTGGGGCTGCTGTTAGTTGAAGCAGGTGCATGGTTGGCTGCGAGACGTGCATAGCCAAACATTTTATACCCTTTACCTAATCAGCACCCCCCCCATCCCCACCTCGACTTGATGAGCAACACACAATCACGCTACTCCAGGCGGAACACAAATTTCTTTCAAAGTCAAATGAGCATCACAGACTTGAACACACATGCACACATGCAAATGTAATTGGGTAGTAGCGGACAGATGAAATAGCTTAATCCTTATTCGTGGCCGTTTACGGCAAACTTTTATTCATGCATATACATGTCTTTGGCTATGGAACATGGTTTAAATTGATTGTAGGATAAGAGAACCTGAATTTTTTTTAACCTAGTGACACGGCCACCTACTGAGAAAAAAATGAACACTTTTTTATGAGGGTTTGAAATGTGAGGCAAGGTTATAACCATTATAATATTTGGGTGGCTGCTGAGGTCAGGTGGTTGGCTGATTCTGGGTCTGTTTCATTTTGTACCCAAAGAGCCCTCACTCTGCCTTGTATGATGGGGGTGCACTTGACCTCAACCCCTTTTGTCTTGAGGGACTAATATAGCTCACACAAATTGAACTAATTATTAACTTTTTCTTTATGCTGTTCCAGAAAGTATCCCAAAATAGATACATAAACGTTTAAAGTGTGACATCTAACATTTGTTGTCCTTTCTAGAAAAGTACTCCAAAATCCAAAAGTACTCAAAAATGGCCATCACATTTTCCTTGGTTATTATGCTGAGAGATCCAGGGATTGGGTTCACTTTTTATTTCCGCGTGCCAGTCCGCTTCGTCTTCATCGTTGGGGCCACCACTAATCCCCCCCTCTAACCCTAGCGAGGTGGAGAGATACTGGGCTTAACCAGCTTTGCTTGTTTGTCTTTGTGATTTGTAGAGTCAACAGCACAGAAGGGGAGAGCGGTCAGAGACCAAGAGGGCTTTAGGAGTGTTGCTATGGGATGTGGGCCACCACTTCGATGGCTGCAGCTCAGAACAATGTCCCTTGGTCCCAATAACAGGTCAACAGCAGGTTCATATTAGTTAGAGCATGCTATATTTTTAAAAGTTTTTAGGAATTAGTGTTTCTTATTGGACAGGCGCAGATAGAATGTGTATCAGTTTTGCACTCTGCAAAAACAGTCTATGTGAGCAAAATTCTATAATAATCCTCACCCCCAATTATGGAAGGAATACTCCAAAATTGGACAAAATTTGAATTTTGAAGAAGTTAATGCAGTTTTAGAAACGCTATTTGATCCACTCCACATGTGGGAGTATAGAAAGAACTGAAAGAATCTTAAAGTAGGGGCTACAATCCAATCCTTGGAAGTCAATTGGTCAATGATGTGAGGTCAGGGTTTTGAAATATCCTTCACTTCAACCACTGACAAAGAAGATACAATGAGGTTGGGGTCACAGGGTTCAAAATGACAGACATCTGGACCACTTTGCTACCAGGGTGCTCCCTACTGCCTTCTGTGGTAAATATAAAAAGTTGCTTCTAGAGTCAACTATATCCAAATAAAGTGTCTGGCTAACCCTCAGCCGCTGTCATTCAATGCATTTAAAACCCCTCAGCCACTCCCCATGTTATTATTAAAATATGTTGTTCTAGCCAAGCACTTAAATACATTTAACTGAACTGGAGCATGGCAATGAAGTTGATGAAATCAGTTGACAAATATGTGTTAAATATGTGCTTTGCCCTATGGCTACCAAATTCACACAGCCTACTGTGGCCCATACTCATTAACTAAAGCTAATTAACTGTCTAGGAGGTCCCTTGACATGGGGCTGTATATGAATCAGCCGTTTATTCCCAGAATGTTATGAGAGGGGCAGGGCTGCTGCCCTGTGAGCTAGACCATAGGCCATCCGTGGCTTGAGAGTTTTAGGGGTTTGCTGTTCTGGGAGCTTATTATCGGTGAGGTTGGGGTGGAGGTGAATTTGGTGATGATTGAGGTCCTTGTTGCATTCTCAGTGGGTTGTAAATGGCTGCTTTTACATGTTTGCAAGAGGGAGCCATGATTTTAATAATACGGTAGTTAGTCCTTTACTTGAATTACAGTGCATGTTATCAGTGGAGCTATTTCCAGTCATACTTCCCTCCCACTATTACCTAGAAAGCACAACAGCTTCAATAAGTAGTGCAATGTTCATGGTTTTCATTGCATATTTAACTACAGTTCTGACAACAAAAGCTTTAAACTGCTCCGTTTTATAAATCTGCAAATAAAAAAGGCGCAGCACAGTCTTTTTATAATCCTCTTTTTTGCTGCCTGAGGTAACCAATTTGCCTATGGTAGGTGGTTTGAGTGTTTAAAAGTCAATATGTGCTAAAATAGACTAACAAAATCCTTAGCCACACAGTATTTACTTTGTGTACTGCTATAGTTGAGTGTGTTTCTATGCGTGAAAGGACATAGTGTGCAGGTTACAGTACATTTGGTGTATGTGTATGCTTGTTTTCTTGGTTTATTCTTGTCTGTTTATATTTGTGTGTAAATGCCTGCTTCTGGTGTGTATTCTAACTTCTAAAATCATACTTCCGCAAAGAGTATCTCAAAGAAATCCCACTGTGCCCCTCGAAACTAACTTTCTTGATATCAACCTTATTGTTTGAAAATTGCTACCACTGTGAAAATTGGTTGTATCGCATACAGAATGTTAAGATGAATGCACTAGTTGAAAGTTGCTTTCAATAAGAATGTCAGCTTAATTATAAAAATGCTAGAATGAAGTTTGTGTGTGTGTGTGTGTGTGTGTGTGTGTGTCTACATGTTTGTGTGTATATTTCTGCCACTCGATGGGCAGTGCTCTTATTTTAGTGCAGGTCCCAAAATAGCCGCCTCTGGCCCCAAGTGAGTGTGTGTTGATACGAGACGGTCACACTTATGTATTAAAAAAGCTAGCACAGCAGCCCTGTTTCTGGTCCAAACCCCTGGCTCTCTGTGTGGTTAGCCAGCACAGCTATACTTAGTGCTGAGCCGCGTCAGGATAGCTGTAAATGTCTGGGCGGTTAGGCCCAGTTTAGACAGGGGACGCCAGTGTCTGCGCCGGCTGGTAGCCCTCGTTAGGGGGTGCGAGGAGGGCTGCTCAAGCTAAACCGCAGCTAAGTTTAAACTCAGCAGCTCACCTCTGTAGCAAACTTGTGGTTGTGGGTGTCAAGGTTAGAGGGATCTGTATGTTTATAGAATAGGTGGATGGGTAGTGCTGAGGGAGAATTTAATACATTTTCAGCATTACATTTCTCTTATGGGAATTGTTTGTACTCCTGGTCATCTACAACAGTTATGACTATCAGCTAGCTTTATGTTCTTCCTTATCCTTTCTCATACATGTGAATGTGAGCTTTTTGTGCTTATGAAAAATAGCACAATTGTGGAAATATACCAAGTTTGCTAAAACAACCAATCACGTTCTTTTACAGTAATCATCTTCACGCATCTCACCCAATGGACCATTTCAAGTATTTCAGTCTACTTAAACGTGCTCCTCTCACATTCTCACACTCATCCACCTTCCCCACAGCAGCCAGCGTAAGGTCCAGTATCAGACTCCTACCAGCAAGAGGGATCTTGATTCCGCCTACCTGCCATCAAACTGTATTGCTCTGAGGAGTCATTTTCGGAAAGATAAGACCTCTGAAAATGAATATTGTCTCGTTTGTTCATTCAGTTAGCCATCCCACAAATCATTCCAGAGAGTAAAAATAATGTCTTATTAAGGAGAAAGTCAATCTGTCTGGGGAGTTATAGTCTGTCTTCTTGAGTAAGGAGCATGGTCTTGTTAAGGTACTGTCTGTCTGTCTCTCTGTCTGTCTCTCTGTCTGTCTGTCTGTCTGTCTGTCTGTCTGTCCCTCTGTCTGTCTGTATGTCTCTCTCTGTCTGTCTGTCTGTCTGTCTCTCTGTCTGTCTGTATGTCTCTCTGTCTGCCTGTATGTCTCTCTGTCTGTCTGTCTGTCTCTCTGTCTGTCTGTATGTCTCTGGGGGGAGTAATAGCCTGTGTATGTGAGTGTCTCTGTCCTTGTTTTTTTTGTGCATACATATTAGTCTTTCAGTCAGCAATTGTATGTGGGCGTGCCAAGGACATGTGTGCATATATAGCTATGTCAGAGCCTTGCAGGCTTTTCTGGGGTCATGGCTTTTATGGGACAACACTTCGTGGTTGACAGTGGTCATTGTGTTCAGAGGATCACAGGTCCAAGCCCCGCATGGGGCGGTCTGAGTAAAACTGTTACACATGCATCTGGTATTCAGTCATGTGCATGCGCTGCGTGCGAGTGAGACATATGATTGAGAGAGAGGAATGTTGTTTGTGTGTAGCCATATTTATGGGGTCTGTAGGTCTGGAGAGAAAGAGAAGGAGAGAAAGTGCATTGGGACAACTGCTGTTGCCTGCAATTATTTGAATTGTACACAATGTTCTGGGTCAGGAAAGTGGCTGGTAATGATCCATCGAGTGCAATAAACGGTGGAAACTGGCCCAGTTCCAGGCATCTGGACTGGGGTAACCTCTCTCTCCTCTCCCAAGGCAGAGGCAGCTCAAGTCCCCACAGGACCCAGCCAGTGCAGCTCTCCCCTGCGCTACTGGGAGAAGAGAAGGGGGTTGGTTATTGAACATAGTCAACTCCAGAATTATTGGCACCCTTTATGAAAATGAGCTTAAATTAATTTATAAAAAGAACCACACATGCAATGAGTGATATTTTGGGCTTAAACAAATGGGTAAGCCTCATGCTTTTATTTTCAAAGAGATTTCCTTTAGTAACACATTTTAATGAAATTGTCAGTATTTGGTGGAGCTTCCCATAGCGAGAGTGACAGCACTCTTACTGTAGTTTTTAACAAGGTTGGAGAACACTTGTGGAGGGATCTTGGACCACTCTTCAATGCAGAACATTTCCAATTCATTGAGATTCTTCAGTTTTCTCTTGTGAACTTCCCTCTTCAATTGAGACCAATTGATTTTCAATTGGGTTCAAGTCTGGAGGTTGAAAGGGTTTTGCCATTGCAAAACCTTGATTTTGTGTTGCCACAACCATTTCTTTGTCAAATTTGGTATGTGCTTCGGGTCATTGTCTTGTTGGAAGACCCCGCCGTGGTCAAATTTCAGCCCTCTGGCAGAGGCAACCAGATTTTGTGTTAAAATGTTCTGGTATTGAATGGAATTCATTATGCCACTGACCTTAACAAGAGCCCCTAGACCACTGGCAGCAAAACAGCCCCATAGCATCAAAGAGCCACCACCACATTTTACCGTGGTTATGAGGTGCCTTTTTTGTATGCATTACCTTTTTGTCACCAAACATGACGATGGTGTACGTGGCCAAAAAGCAACATTTTGTCTCATCTGACCAGAATACACGATTCCAGTTGTAGCTCCAATGTTGCCTGGCTAAGTTCAGATGCTGGGATGTGTCTTGGTCTTTTTCTTTTGAGTTCCACGAAGAAGAAGCCCTTCCTTCTTTCGTGGAACTCGTCCAAAAAGCTTCTGCTCATGGAGGTGGCCTCACTGTTGATTTTGAAACGGTGAAACCCCAAGATTCAACTGAACTTTGCAGTTGTGAAACTGTGATCTTTGGCTCTCTTATCATCCTCATCACTGTGCATGGGGGCAATATACGGATGCGTCCCCTTCCTGGCAAATTTTCAACAGTTCCATGCTTTTCAAATTTATTTACTATGGCCCAGATTGTGCTTGCTGGTAATTTCAGCAGAAAACATTTTTTGTAGCCATTCCCCAATACAGTATACAGTTGTGCTCAAAAGTTTGCATACCCTTGGAGAATTGGTAATGTATGTACCATTTGTAAAGAAAACATAAGTGAGTAGGGAAAGTACATCTTTTATTTCTTATGGGATTCACATTCAACTGTAGGTCATAACAGAATAGCACAATTATAAAACAAAACATGGCCACAAAGAAAAAAATGAACTGACCCTGTTCAAAAGTCTGCATACCCTTAGTTCTTAATACTGTGTATTGCCCCCTTTAGCATCAAGACTGTGCAGTCTTTTGTAATAGTTGTCTATGAGGCCCCCAATTCTTGCAGGTGGTATAGCTGCCCATTCGTCTTGGCAAAATGCCTCCAGGTCATGCAAAGTCTTTGGTCGTCTTGCACTCCCCAGAGTGGCTCGATGATATTAAGGTCAGGAGACTGTGATGGCCACTCCAGAACCTTCACCTTTTTCTGCTGTAACCGCTGGAGGGTCAACTAGGCCTTGTGCTTAGGGTCATTGTCGTGCTGGAAAGACCAAGAGCGTCTCATGCGCAGCTTTCGTGTAGAAGAATGCAAATTGTCTGCCAGTATTTTCTGATAACATGCTGCATTCATCTTGCCATCAATTTTCACAAGATTCCCCGTGCCTTTAGAGCTCACACACCCCCAAAACATCAGTGAGCCACCACCATGCTTCACAGTGGGGATGGTATTCTGTTCACTATAGGCCTTGTTGACCTCTCTCCAAACATAGTGCTTATGGTTGTGACCATAAAGCTCTATTTTGTTCTCGTCACTCTAAATTACAGTGTGCCAGAAGCTGTGAGGTGTGTCAAGGTGTTGTCGGGCATATTGTAACCGGGCTTTTTTGTGGCATTGGCACATTAAAGGCTTCTTTCTGGCAACTCGACCATGTAGCTCATTTTTGTTCAAGTATCGTCCTATTGTGCTCCTTGAAACAACCACACCGTCTTTTTCCAGAGCAGCCTGTATTTCTCCTGAGGTTACCTGTGGGATTTTCTTTATATCTCGAACAATTCTTCTGGCAGTTTTAGCTGAAATCTTTCTTTGTTTACCTGACCTTGGCTTGTTATCAAGAGATCACCGAATTTTCCACTTCTTAATAAGTGATTGAACAGTACTGACTGGCATTTGCAAGGCTTTGGATATCTTTTTATAACTTTTTCCATCTTTATAAAGTTCCATTACCTTGTTACGCAGGTCTTTTGACAGTTTTTTTCTGCTCCCCATGGCTCAGTATCTAGCCTGCTCAGTGCATCCATGTGACAGCTAACAAACTCATCAACTATTCATACACAGACACTAATTGCAATTTAAAAAGCCACAGGTCTGGGAAATTCACCTGTAATTGCAATTTTCACCTGTGCGTGTCACCTTGTGTGTCTGTAACAAGGCCAAACATTCAAGGGTGTGTAAACTTTTGATCAGGGCCATTTGGGTGATCATTATGATTTAAAAAGGAGCCAAAGAACTAGGTGATAATAAATGGCTTCATATGATCATTATCCTTAAATAAGAGACAGGATTTTTGCATGATCAGTCATATTTTCAGAATCAATGCCATAGTTTCACAATTTCTTCCAGGGTAGGCAAACTTATGAGCACAACTGTATGCAGCTCAACAGATTTTTTTCTAATTTGAGTTAAGAGCTCTTTGTTTTTACCCATGTTGATGGATGACAAAAGGATTTTACCTGTATTACCTCATATATATACCCCAGTGAAACAGGAAATGGTCATAGGCAACAAGAAAGTTCTTAGACACTAAAAGCAATATCGAGAAAAAAGTTTCCCCAATGACGCAAATTCCTTTGGTTTTATTTATAGTATTCTTCGCGGGTGCCAATAATTTTGCCACATATGTTTTTGACAGAATACATTTTTCAGAAGATAAAATTGTATACAGGTACATGTCACTTACTCACGAAGTATTTACACAAAAACCTTGATAACCTACAGTAACTGTCATATCTTAACCTAACCTAGCCCTAATGCCTAGCCCTAACTGGTATTGCCTAAAAGTAACATCAATTCTTACAATATGCCCTATTGCATGCTTTCCCCAAGTGGGGAGGGATCGCATTTTCCTTAGCGGGGACCTGCCAAAAATCCTTATGGGGACCTACTTTTTCAGGTTTTATGTGTGCACATGTACACATAGACCTGGATTACACACACAGAAACACGCCCATACAGAGATATTATAAACGGAGCTGCACTACTCTGGGTTAATTTCAAGAGAAAGCAGAAATAATCAGACCCCTCTAAGGATCTAACCCCGGACCAGAGAGGGCTGAAGGGTCTCAGATTGGAGCCCCTTGCATACAGAGGGCACTAGGCACACTCGCTCAGCAGTATAAGTGCCGTCTGAGGGCACAGGGTTGTAAAGTTACCTCTAAGCTTTCCTTGTCTATGAGTCAGCCATTTTACAGTGGTAGGGAATTTCATAATTAATTCAAATTTTCAACAGTTCCATTCTTTTCATTTTTTTTTTTTACTATAGCCCAGATCGTGCTTGTTGGTAATTTCAGCTGAATACTTATTTTTTTGTAGCGATTCCCCAATCTATGCAGCTTAACAGCTTTTTTTCTCATGAGTTTATGATTGGCAGCTTCTTTTCTCTCTTTCTTTCATACCCCTACATTCTCTCCCTCTCTCCTCCTGTTATTTTCTCTATTATACAATAACAAACAGTAAACATAAAAGTAAATACATAAAATAGCATTTCTTAATTTATTTTGAAATGACCCTGCTACCTACAATCAGGCACATAGTGCATTGATTATTGTTGCTGGAGCTATACATGGGTCTCAAGTTATGTAGTACAACATGGTCCATTGCACAAACTGTCTGAAATATTCTGAATCTGAAACAATAACTACATGAATATTGCAAAACACTGTTGACGTTCTTTGATAAGCACATCTTAGTCATGACCTTTTACAACTAGTTAAGGAGATTTGTGCACCAATTATCCATATTTAGGAATTTTGAATGTCACAAAACCTAGCATATGTTGCCAAGTTTGTTACTAAAGCTAGCTGAGTTAGCAACTCAGCCAGTCATAACTTTCTAAAATAAAACTAAAGTTATGGTTCTGAGCAGTGCAGCAAATACAAAGGTAAATATCTTCCACCAAAGCTAGCTAGCTTTTGTTGGTTAGTAGCTGCTAGCTAATATTATGAGATTTCACAAAGCTGACTGTCTGTTATTGCTGTGACACCATCAACAAATGTATGGTCGTCTCCTTTACCAGCTGACTAAATGTAGCATTGCAGAGATGTTGATCTGCAGACTGACAGTTGCTCCAAATTCAGAAGTAAAATGTCAACAACATTATGATTATAGTTAAACAAGCTCTGTCATGTCAGATATTTAGCTAACTAGTCCAGCTCAGTAACTAACTGTATTAGCTACAGCTAGCTAAGGAGAGATTATTTATTGATTTGAGGTGGCATGAAAAGCTTGTAAGGAGCATGTTCACAATAAAGTATTTCAATAATGTCAATATTTTTGGGTTATCTGGAGCAGTTAGATCAGCAGGTTTGGCCTGACGTGGCATCTTCGAGTGACCACATTTGAGTCCTATAGTTTAAAAAACACCAACTTTGGCTGAATCTCAAATCACATTCTGCGTACTACAAGTATGTACTTCGCGGATGATTGTTAAGTATGTACTGTTAGGGTTAGTTTGAATGGTGAATGGCTGTCAATTCTTTTAAAACTGAACTACAGCAGCCTCTCTATGTTATTCATTCATTTTATTTTGCAATTTATGTAAACAGGACAGAGCCCATTGAGACTGACACTGACTGGTTTGTTAGATAGACTGTCTAATAAGGCAGCAACATTCAATATCACATTACAAAATGTAAATTTCAATACAATCCATAATGTACAGTATATGGGGTTGCGACTGAATATCATTGTGAAATTTGGGTCCCAAAAGAAAACCAGTTGAGAAACACTGCTCTAAAGTCTCTCTATAAGGTTTGTGTGGTGGAGACGAGATATTGACTGGACAAGTGAGAGAGATTAAAAGGCAGACTCCTTATAGGCCTGTGGCAGGAAACTCTCGAAAAGAAATCACAGCTTCATTGTATTCGTCTGTATTGTTTTACCAACAGGGAAGCATTGCACTTTCAGCACTGCCGTGTTTTTTTTCTTTTCCCCTTTTACATTTAGCGCCAACTGTGTGAAAGGGTTTGCGCATGTATGTGTGGGTTGTTGTTTGTGTACTCAAATTGCATTGTTAAACTGAGGGAGACATTACCCAATTGCTTATCCTGTTGTAATCTTTGGTTTACTTCGACACCTTACATTCAACAACATTTTCGTTACATATTATTAACTTTGATATAAAAACACAGTGCCTCTTATTTTAGGAAATGCCTGGTTTGTCAAGTGTTTACAAAACACATTTATTTACATTTTAGTCATTTAGCAGACATTTATCCAGAAGGACTTACAGTTAATACATTCATCTTAACATAACTAGGTGGGACAACCACACAACCCAGAAACTGAAAGCACATTAAACAATAAAGAAGCTATCATCAAAGTCAGTGCTTGGAAGAAAGAAAAAATGAAAAGTATTTGTGGTGAGTATTTCATCCTGGCCTCTGTCACATCTATAGCCTGTTCTGGTATTCTGAAGGACAAGTGAATTGCCTTTGTCCTCTAAGATGTCTGGACAGGGAGGTTGACAGATTAAGTGGCATAAGTCTGCTGTACAAATCGAGGAGCCCTTTAGACCAGTATCACTTAATGTTTCTATGGAGTCTGAGATCCAGAAGATGCTTACATAGGATGAGCAGAGGTACATATGTGGTCTGCAAAAGAATCATTGATAACTCAAAGAACCCTGGAGATCCTCAAAGAACACTTAGTCACAATACTCATGAACTTTTACTAAAAATATTGGCTTAAAACATTTAGTCTGAAGTGTCTAGCTGCTAGTTTTTGCTAATTTGCCTACCTTGGTAGGATTAGTTACAATGCTGGGGCTGAGAAGTGTCTGGTAACAACATATCAAATCAATTTATCAGTCACTTAAATATTATTTAACTGCATTTCCCACCATTCAGAGACAAGTTATACAGGTCATCTTGACTCGTAGGAGATTGGTAAGCTATCCAACAGCTGAGTTTAATTTGAAACCACGGGTCTGAGCAGTCATGAACCAAAACAACATTTGCCAAAGCTCTATGTAGGCAAGGTGTTCACATGTCCATGAAGCCTCCTAATATTAGTATAGTGAACAGGAAGTCAACCTGGGTCTGCAGCATTAAGGGTTTCATCCCCTTGGTGGGAACTGAATGGCTCATATCATAAAGTTTAGCAAGGGTTGCTAAAATATGTTGACGTTATTAGCCCCTGTTTGTGAAGATCACTTTATAAAGACATTTAGTATTAGGATACGCTTTAGCACCTGCCTAAACAGCAGTACCTCTACCTAGGGTCCAAAGAAAATCAAAGAAAAAAATAATACATTATAACATAAATAATATAAATAATAAACTCCCAGCAATGTGTTCTTTTAGCTGGTTTTATTACTAGCTAAGTTACCTAGAATGGAGGTCAAAATCTTCCCTGCGCTATTTAGTTTTGTACGCTTCCCAGCCACTGTTCTTGACTTAGGGTCTATGAAGCAACTTCTGGTTGTATGTCTTACCATGCCATGCCTTATTTAGATGAACTCGATGCGAGATTTGCCAAAATATAGTGAAGGGTTGTAGTGAAAGCAATATGCTAGCGGGATGCTTGTCAGAGGCAGGGACTGTGAGACTGGTCAAGATTTAGGGAAGGATAAATGGAGCAAAATTCACAGAGATCCTTGAAGAAAGCGTGATCCCAAGCATACAGGACTTCAGACTGAGGCGAAGATATATCTTTCAGCATAACAAGCACACAGCCAAGACAATGCTGGAACAGCTTCAGGACAAGTCTGTGAACATCCTTGAGTGGCCAAGCCAAAACCCAGTAAATATCTGTGGAGAGACCTGAAGATCCCTGTACACCGACGGTCCCCATCCAATCTAACAGAGCTTAAGAGGATCTATAAGGAATTATGGGAGAAACTGAACAAATTCAGGTGTGCAAAGTTAGTCACTGTATATTACAACCTGCAGAAAAATACAAATCCGGACTCAAATTCTTCACGTATCATATGAATTTGGTGTGCCTACATATCCCCCATTGCATCTTTAACATGATCAACAGTAATTACATTATATTTATGTTCACAGGTGGCCATCTGAAAGCCAAGTCTCCAGTAAGCCACACATCCAATTTGAGGCTACCACTTCTACAATATATTATTTAAAATGTTGAAATTCACTTCCTAATTTATGGCTAGAGTGTGGTAAGCCTTCTTGCACCATTTGTACCTTATTTTAATCGGTAAGTATGACGGGAAACTCTTCAAAGGTTTTAGCCTGGGAGCAATTAGGGTAAAGTGCCTTGCTCAGGGACAGAATACTTTCCAGATTGGGGATTCAAGGTAAAGATTTACCCACTACCTAAATGATTGCCATGCATCATATTGGAGGAGAATGAGGTAAGTTTCGCCCTTAACTTTTCCATTTTTTATTGTGTTGTTAATCAAAATGGATTTAATCAATTTTTTATCACTGATCCACACAAAGTCCATAAGGTCAAAGTGAAATTAACACCTGCAAATTGTTACGAATTAATTGCAAATATAAAACAGAATATAACTGGTTGCATAGGTATTTAACCCCTTTTGCTATGACACCTGAAAAAACTGTGGTGCAACCAATTGTCTTATATTAAAATAAAGGATTTTCTGTTTTCTATTTCTAATAAAAAATAATTCCTTTGACATTATGGACTTTGTGTTGATCAGTGACCAAAACGTGACTAAATTTTATTACTTTACACAGGGGATCTTCAAAGATTATTTTCAGAGGGGTCCTTTTAACACGTTTGACTTGGAAAGGTTCCACCAGCATGGCAATTTTTAGAACCCAGGCTCCATTACTTCTAAGAGTGTAGACCAGACATTCCCATTCCCGGCAACATTTGGTGTTGACTGGTTGCCTAATTAGTGGTTTGGGGTGTTTAAGCAATTGCCACCTACAGTATAACATAATTTCTCACAATAAGTTTATTCTCTAGAAGTATATGTGTTAGTAGCAATTATACAGCATTTGCTATTACACATAATTAATGCTTTTGACATCTGTTGTGTCACTCTTCTGACATGTTGTGCTGACTACGTAATGGAGCCAATGAGTAGTGTGTTACTGAGGGGCTTGCAGCTGGAGTGTTCCACACCACCAGGCCAGTTGTTCATCACTATGGTCCACTGCCTCTTGTACCCTGCTCCCATTGCTACCAGGTGTTATACTGGCCTCCATTACTCCTCCGTGCACATCAGTGGCTGCCAAACTTGCAACGCTAGGCCGGGGAGGAATTTTCATTATTATCAAAGGGGTTAGTCCTTCTTGGGTGGTCCTCACACCACACAGTCATGCTGTGTGTATTTTTTTAGCGTTTCACAGATTGCTAATGTGAATCCATTTAAGGCTTATCCAAATCCACATTTTTTTATGTACATTGATCTAAAAAGACATTTTCCCAAATTATTTGATACCCCCAGTAGTGAAATGTTTGTTTTAGTGGTTTATAGTGTGTTTATGGTAGTCATTTGTTTTTCCATCATCATATCTATTCATGAAATCTTTTCTTAATACAGATGTTAACAATTGGTTGACTTAATACTGGCTGTATCGCAATATGAATTACGGTCATGTGAAAAATTAAGTACACCCTCTGGAAAGTTTTGTTTTTTGTTGTGCACATTTGGACATATGGATATATGATCTTCATTTCAACACTAAGTAACCTAATTTAACAACTGACAGTGAAAGATTAAACTTTGCAATCATTTATTCATAAAAAAATCTACAGAAATGCTATTTATAGTGCAGAAAAAAATAAGTAGTTTCTATAGCTGGAGTTGACCCCTTTACTTGAAGTAACTTTATGTAGCCTTTCGCTTACACTGACTGGGCAGAATTTTTGACCCTCTTCACAATACTGCTTGAACTGTGTCAGATTTAGGGCTTTCTTGCATGCACAGCCTTTTGCTGTGGGCTTTGACTCAGACATTCCATAACCCTCCATTTTTTAATTTTGAGCCATTCTGTTGTTGCTTTGCCTGTGTCTTTTGGATCATTGTCCTGCTGCAAGATCCATGTTTTGTCCAGCTTCAGCTTTTTGGACAGACCGCCAATCATTCACCTCACATTCTCCATAGCTGGTGTAGTAACACATATTTTAAATTTGACATTATCATTAGGAATAATTCCTAAAGTATGGAAATCTACATATGCGTTGCCTCTATATAAAGGTGGCGATTACAGTGATCTTGACAAATACAGACCAATTTCTAGACTTCCCTGTTTAGTTAAGATTCTGGAGAAGTTGGTAAATATGCAGCTCCGTTCCTACGTAACTGAGAAATGTATCTTTAATGTATATCAATCTGGGTTCAGGGAGGGGCATAGCACTATTACAGCAACCACACTTGTTGTGAATGATGTTATCAATGCTTTGGATGCTAAGAGGAGTGTTGCTGCCCTGTTTATTGACCTTTCTAAGGCCTATGACACTGTTGATCATGATATATTATTAGGAAAGTTGTCCCAAATAGGCTTTAGCTCTGATGCATGTGCTTGGTTTTGTGACTATCTTAAAGACCGTGCTCAGGCCATTGTGTCTGATGGAGTTATGTCTGATTTTCTTGAGGTGCATAAAGGGGTTCCACAGGGAACAATTTTAGGACCTGTTCATTTTACTCTTTACATTAATGATATTGGGCAATCTGTAAAAGACTGTGCTCTTCACCTGTATGCTGATGACACTATTAATTATGCTACTACTCCGATTGGTGATCTTGCAGTGTCAAGGTTGCGGTCTGATTTTATAGCTGTTCAGGCCGCCCTTATAAATCAAAAGCTTGTTCTGAATATTGGGAAAACAAAATACATGCTTTTCTCAATGTCCCGTAAAACCATTTCTACTGAATTGCATCTTAATTCAATAAATGGTTCCATGATTGAACTAGTACCTGCATACAAATACCTTGGTATTTGGGTAGACAGTGATCTATGCTTTAGTCAGTGATCTATCCTTTAAGAAACAAGTAATGGAGCAGGTTAAGAGTCTTAAATGTAAAGTGAGATTATTTTATAGCAATAAATCTTGCTTCACCCTGACTAGTAGGAAGGTAATTGTTCAGTCAATGTTTTTACCTGTTCTTGGTTATGGAAGTACTATACAGTTGTGCCCATAAGTTTGCATACCCGGGCAGAAATTGTGAAATTTCGGCATTGATTTTGAAAATATGACTGATCATGCAAAAAAACTGTATTTTATTTAAAGGTGCCTTATGCAACTTAACGACACCTATCGGCAGTGAGTTGTATACCGGTTCTATAACTCCATTAGGATCTGACATTGTCATTACAAACTATGAGCATACTGACCTGTTTGAAGCAGTGTCACTTCTAATCATCGATGCTGGAACAATGAACACAGACTTTTGTTTCAAATGGGGTTAAAGTTGATGGGCCTTTTCCATAACTACGGAACACAGAATAAACAAAGCTAAACTAATCAAAACATCATCTGGGCTATCTATTGTGTTAGATGCATAGCCATAATTCAGAGACTCGTTGATGGCTATCTAGCGAACATGAAACCATAATTGTGCTAGTTAGCGCTAGCTGGAACAATAATGTGTGCCCTTCGACCAGTTTGCACAAGCCTAAATCTAGCTAAAAGGCAAAATAATTGCTTCTTCCGAGCAATATTCGCTTATGCATAAGGTTTAGTCAAACAACCCACAATGCATGTTTTTTTAAAACATTTTGCAGATAACACCAGGTTGTAACACTATATTCCAGCAAGAAATGGAATCAAGGAGTGTCTGCTCGGACACAACTTAGCTCGTTAGCTTACTGTCTCAACCAAAGACTTTGGAGAAACTTTCCCAAAACGTATCTGCGCTCATACAAATAGAATAAACAAGAACATCGAATGATTTTCTATGTAGTATTATTGTTTCTCCGTCATCATCAAGTAACTGACACATAGATTTCCTTGACTATCTAGTCAACTAGCTAAATGAGGCGATGTAACCTACTTGTCAAGTAGAAAGGTAGCCAACTCTGCATCACTGTTCACACAAACTTCAGCTCTCGCCATCAAATGCAAAATTTACACTCTTTTGTCTTATGCTCACGTTCCTTCCGTATATTTTCGTTTCTGGAGCGTTCAGTGTAGGCTACATAAACCCAAATAAAGCTTCTCATTGGCCTTCACCTCACACACCTTCAAGGAAATACACGCCTACAAACGTCCCGGCCTTCTACGTTTTACTTGCAACCATGGCAGTGTGGGTAGTGTCAGTCCTGACACTGCCAGAGACTGTTTTTTAACGTTAACTGATGGTATGTAACGGTTATTATCGGATATTTTAAATGTTAAATGCTGCATCAGGCACATTTAAGGATAGTGATCAAATGAAGCCATTTATTATCACATAGTTGTTTGCCCCCTTTTTAAATCATAATGATAACAGAAATCACCCAAATGGCCCTGATCAAAAGTTTACATACCCTTAAATGTTTGGCCTTGTTACAGACACACAAGGTGACACACAGATTAAAATGGCAATTAAAGGTTAATTTCTCACACCTGTGGCTTTTTAAATTGCAATTAGTGTCTGTATATAAATAGTCAATGAGTTTGTTAGCTCTCACGTGAATGCACTGAACAGGCGAGATACTGAGTCATGGGGAGCAGAAAAGAACTGTCAAAAGACCTGCGTAACGAGGTAATGGAACTTTATAAAGATGGAAAAGCATATAAAAAGATATCCATTGACAGCCTTGCAAATGCCAGTCATTACTGTTCAATCACTTATTATGACGTGGAAAATTCAGGGATCTCTTGATACCAAGACAAGGTCAGGTAGACCAAGAAAGATTTCAGCCAAAACTGCCAGAAGAATTGTTCGGGATACAAAGAAAAACCCACAGGTAACCTCAGGAGAAATACAGGCTGCTCTGGAAAAAAACGGTTTGGTTGATTCAAGGAGCAAAATACGACGATACTTGAACAAAAATTAGCTACATGGTCGAGTTTCCAGAAAGAAGCCTTTACTGCACCAATGCCACAAAAAACACGATTACAATTTGCCCGACAACACCTTGACACGCCTCACAGCCTCTGGTACACTGTAATTTGGAGTGACGAGACCAAAATAGAGCCTTATGGTCACAACCGTAAGCGCTATGTTTGGAGAGGGGTCAACAAGGCCTATAGTCAACAGAATACCATCCCCCCTGTGAAGCATGGTGGTGGCTCACTGATGTTTTGGGGGTGTGTGAGCTCTAAAGGCACGGGGAATCTTGTGAAAATTGATGGCAAGATGAATGCAGCATGTTATCAGAAAATACTGGCAGACAATTTGCATTCTTCTACACGAAAGCTGCGCATGAGACGCTCTTGGTCTTTCCAGCACGACAATGACCCTAAGCACAAGGCCAAGTTGACCCTCCAGTGGTTACAGCAGAAAAAGGTGAAGGTCCTGGAGTGGCCATCACAGTCTCCTGACTTTAATATCATCGAGCCACTCTCGGGAGATCTCAAACGTGCGGTTCATGCAAGACGATCAAAGACTTTGCATGACCTGGAGGCATTTTGCCTAGACGAATGGGCAGCAATACCACCTGCAAGAATTCGGGGCCTCATAGACAACTATTACAAAACATTGCATATTGTCATTGATGCTAAAGGGGGCAATACACAGTATTAAGAACTAAGGGTATACAGACTTTTAAACATTTCATTTTTTCTTTGTCGCCATGTTTTGTTTTATGATTGTGTTGAATGTGAATCCCATAAGAAATAAAAGACGTATTTTGCCAACTCACTCATGATTTCTTTACAAATGGTACATATATTACCAATTCTCCAAGGGTATGCAAGCTTTTGAGCACATCTGTATACCAAAGTGCAACAGACACGGCCCCGGGATCCCTTAACTCTGTTTATCATAGTGCCCCTTGTTTTATTACATCTGACAGTTTTAATAGTTTTAATTATATCCTTTACCAGAAAGTTGGCTGGACATCATTAAAGAAACGTAGACTACTGCATTACTCTCTGTTTGTTTTCTCCATAGACTTCCAAACTACATCTTTGTTGAAGCTCAGAATTTCAAATTATAACAACATTCTCGTTCTCACCAAACATGGCTTCTGGCATTGCGGCCAAACAGCTCCTTGATTCATCTGTCCAAAGCATTTTGTTCGTATAGCTTTGGTCATTAATCAGGTGTTGTCTTGCAAACCTCAGTCGTGTCTTGATGTTCTTTTTTGAGAGCAGAGGTTTCTTCCTTCCTGACATCCCAGTCTCTTTCTGACAGTTGACTCATGTACTTTGACATTGATTGTGGCAAGAGAGGCCTGTAGATTCATTAATCTCACCCTGGGGTTCTCCGAGACTCCTATAAGCATCATTCGATTAGCTTTTGGGCTGAATTTGGTGGGATGACCTGACATTAGTAGATTGCCAGTGGTCTGGACTTTTCTCTATTTCTGAATAATGTACTTCGGAGACTGGATTTGTGCAAAATTGACATCAGTGGCAAAATCTGGATACATACACAAAAGGAAGCGCTGCACTTCCTAATACTCAGGTAAGGTTATAGACAGCAAAAGCAGGTTATGGGTAAGGTTACACAACAAAAAGGTCTCCCTGAAACACGCAAGAATGCACAAAATATTGCCTGCCAATTGATGCATTTTCACACAAATTAGGTGTCCCTAAAATGCACAAAACCCTTGGCATTACTTTTTGTAAATTTGTGCGCATGTTCACTGAGACACCGTATTGGTGTTATATACTTATATTCTTGCACAAATCTGGTCTCCCTGAAACCACAAAACGCACAAAATGCTACCTGTAAATTTGTGCATTTTTGCACCTATCAGGGATGTCCCTAAAATGCACACTTTCTGTACATTTTTTGCACAAATTCACTGTGAGGCCATGTTGGTAATTCTACACCGGATTCTAACAGCTTCCCAGGGGATGTTCTTACGTTATCACATGGCTTGTACATGTCAGTTTGCAAGCCAGCGTAAATCATGAGTTTCCACACCACTGTGGAACATATAACATATTACTTTGTGTCATCAAAGTAATATGTTATATGTTCTATCAGTTTCATTTTATTGATAATGTTTGGCTGGGAACTAACTTGATGAAACTCAGAGGCCTTTAAAATGAATGTAATTTAACATGTCTCTGGAATGAACACATTAATGCTTCATTTCCACTGATGCTTTACCCCAGTATCAGGGCTACACTGGTTATTTATGCTAATGTTTACTCTAAACTTTCTTGTTTCGACTATACATTTGGTTCCAAAGACTAAAGGAGGGGCTCAGATGGGGAGGGAAGAGTAAACGATCAATGCAATTTGGCTTTTCCGGTTATGAAAAAAAGGCCAAATTTTTCTGGTAGTAAATTAAAAATAACACCATGCTCAGTTTGTTTACAATACGGAGTCTCACCGCTTCCTACTTGTATTGAGTCAATGGCATTGTACCAACTTTGGTCGTTCCAGCAAAAAACTCACTGTTGTGAGTTTTTGCTTCCCTGTACTATTGCTTTATTTTCTTTATTTTATCAGGGATCTGTTTGTTAGATCGAATGAAACCCATCACGAGAAGCCTAAGACTAAGCAAATGATACACACTGCTATTCAAATAGCACAACTTGCAGCATTTTCACAGCACGTAACATGTCAACCTGCAAACCTCGCCCTCAAACCCCGCCCTAAGTTCAAAAGTCCGGGGCTTGGCACCAAGTGAGAGCAGGGCTACTCGGCCACGGCCTACTCGCCGACTGGCACTGGTCCATGTTAATGGAAACAGAACATAGTCTGGACTTTGGCGTAAAACACCGATGTTTGCCACTAGTGGAAATGAGGCATTAGTGATGGTGGGAAAGTAAGTTGCAGAGGGTGTGTATTTTATATTTCACTCTAACGGCCAGCCACGGCCTGTGACGTGCCAGTCGTTCCGTTTCTATGTTCTGTGTGTTTCTGTTCTGGTGTATCTGTTTCTATGTTCTGTTTAGCTTCCCTTCATTTATTAATTTCACATATTTTCCACTCACCTGTGTCCTGTTCTGACGTTAGTCTTTGTATGTAGTGTCATTTGTTCAGCTTCCTGTTGGTCTTGGTTTGTATGTCTACAGTTGTGCTTCTCGTGAGTCTTTTTGATTAAATTATGTTTGCTATTTGAAACCTCTGCGCCTGTGTCCTGCCTCCATGCTGCACCCTGACATTCACAGTAGTAGAGTGAAACACTAATTAGTTCATACCAGGGTATAGAAAAATTCTTAATATTGTACTCATTGTATTGTGAATTTTGCAAATCTGGTGTTAAAATTCTACTCAGTATAGAGTGCACTGTTTAAATGGCAGCATTTTGGAATGTTAAATTCACTCTGCTGAAAATTGTTTCACTCTGTTGAGAGTATGGGCATGCAGTGAGTTAAATGAAGACTTCCAATTTTTCTATGTAGTGCAATAATAATAGTCAATGGAATGTCTGATCTTAGCTAATGAGCCTTCCTTCAAATCATTATGGAGGAAAATGGTTGCAGAAAAGCCCCTTGCTGGGTTCAACGTACGTCTGGTGTGCATTCAGCTCAGAATCAGGCTAGCAGCACCAATGACTTGTCAAACAGTTGTGGTTAGTGTGAAAAGGGGAGTGAATTCAGCTTGGAGAGCCCCCTCATTTTTTATAAGTATTTTTCCATTGTTTTGGCCAAAGCCAGAGGGCTGAGGATCGGAGCCAAAAAGTCCCATGCAGAGAGCCAAAGATTAGCCCTAGCAGACCTGTGGACACCAGAGACAGATAGAGGCAGAGAAGTGGAGACAGTGGAGATGAAAGGGAAGCAAGTGTGTGGAACAGGACCAGAAGGCCTGGAGGTGGGGTATTAAAAAGTGGAAGAAAGTTCATGAAGAAATATGACATGCAAAAGTGTGTAACATTAATCTATAGAAAAGGGACTATCCATTTGCATTGTACTGCTGTTTCATGCCACCCTGCTCAGTTGAAACGAAGTGCATTCACACCATCCCAGCTGAGTTATGTCGGGCTGCAAAATACTGCAGACTGCAAAAAACAGCACTCTTGCGGGGGCTGAGAGAGTCTCCTGTACACCAGTGGCCATCTACATGTGAACAAAAGGATTGGTATTAAGAAAGGGATGCAGAAAGATGAGAAAAGTGCCATGTTTTCCCTCGTAGCGTGAATGTTTCATTCATCTGCATGGCGGCAGAACCGTTGGTTGCGGTGCTGAGAGAGATTGAGAAAGGGAACAACGCGAGAGACGTCGCGTGCCTCTGCGGTCAGCTTCGCTAGCCGAGCGTTTGGTGGGGTAACAGCAGGGGCAAGGATGGAATGAGGTGAAATGCCTCGCATGCCATACTCCCATCTGGCTTCCTACAATGGAAAAAAGGCACATACAAAAAACAGAGGGGAGAAATTCAAGCCTTATTTTTTAGAGAGCAGTAGCATGATGGAATGTCAAGCTGGGGCCTATGGAGGCCGGCCAGTGATATATGTGGATGCTTGCCACAAGTGGTTGGGGACTACAAAATGATCTCCTTTAGGACTTCCCAAAGGGAGCATCAAATAACTTTGGCATAGAAGCCCAATAACTCAATCGATCAATCAAATTCTGTGTGCAGACATTTTTCGCAATTTGTTACAGAAGGTTTAACACAAAAAATTACAACTTAATGGCCAACTTTAGCCATGTTTCTTTTTTGTTGATGTATTACTTTGTGGTGGCACAATGCTAAAACAAAATAATTAAAGTCTGAATATTTTTATTTATTTTTATTTACCTGTCTCTCTTGTGTGGTTGTACCAGCCTCCCTAAAAAACATTTTACACCATTCCTTGGTATCAGTACCATAGTAGTACATTTTTACATATACATTTTAGTCATTTAGCAGACACTCATAACCAGAGTGACTTACAATAAGTGCATTCCTCTTAAGGTTTCTTGGAAAACCAATATCTGACAATCATAATAGGTATACTTTCCTTAATCAAAGCTGTCAGTTGGCCAGAGAAATCAGTGCCAGAGAAATCAAAGTGCGTTTTCTTTTTCTCAGGTGCTGGGGGTGGGCGGGATTCACAAGTTAATTAAGAAACTCATCGATGATGTAGGTTTTCAGGAACTTTTGGGAAGATTGGCAGGCACTCTGCTGTCCTGGCTTCAGGGGGATGTTTGTTCCACCATTGAGGTGCCACGACAGAGAATAGTTAGTACCATAGTGTAAATGACTGCGGTACATTTTGTATTGGATGATATTATTTTACATGCCATATATACACAGAATCCCATGTCCCCACCACAGCAATGAAGGGCTATCTAGCTACTATCTTCACAGTAACACTCACAGAACTGAGGAAAAGCAACACTTGGGAGGTGGGCCTGAATTAAATCTGTGATGATCTTTGCATATTCACATGGCTAACGTATCGCATTTCACTCTCCATTGAGAACAGGTGGTTGACTTCAAAACCCCTCTGAATATTCAGTAAGTATTTAAGTAATGAGAAGAATAGGAGGGAGCATGTCAACCAGCCGTTTTGCTCGATGGACAAACAAATCCCATTGTTAGGGTGGAGACTTTGAGAGTCATTATATACATTTTTGGTCACAGACAGCTTGATCATCTAGCTACCTATATGATATGATGCAGGCCGCCACCTACTGAGGTGGAGCTATGTGAATTCTATGCTATGCTTTTCTTCTGGAAAGTACAAAGTAACATTTTCTTGTGGACCTTTAATGTTTTTCTCTTTTTTTGACTTCAACATTATCCTGTTTCTATGTCCAACTTTACAAATTGATGAGACATCAAGTGTCTGCCTTTTGTAGGAGCACCATAAATAAAGAATGTTCACCAATAACAAACATTTTAAAAAGCAGTAGTAAAACATACATGTGAACACACATGTCAGATTCTACAGATGCCCAGCACTTTTACTGTGTTTTCTCAGTGTTACATATCCCACAGTGTAGAAGAGTTGAGCCTTACAATAGATTTACAGTGGCAGTAACACGTTAGTTAGGTGGAGTGACGCAGGCTGTGTTGCATCAGTGGTTTTAGCTAGAAGTGACTTGAGGCCATTCATTAACTGAAAGGGTTGGGCCAGGCAGGATACTGCATGCAGATGCACACGTACCCACGCATAAGCACGCCTGCACACAAACACAACTAATAAACCCAAAACTTCCTAAAGAGTGTGTGTGTGTGTGTGCGTGTGTGTGTGTTTGTGCATACATGCGGGTGTGTGTGCAGACCACTTGTGCATGCATGCGTTTGTTCGTATTCACTGTATTTCAACATCTCTGAGTTGCTGAAGCCGCGCCAAAATCTTTCTGAAAAGAAAGCGACGAAGCAGCATAATAGACCTAATGACTGGAATGTGTCTCCCATTAGCCCAGTTGTTTGGCCTTCTACCCTAGTTTGATTCACTTTCTCTATACTGGGTAATAGTCAGCGGGTGTGTGTGTGTGCAGGAGAGTTTGTGTTTGGGTGTCAGTGTGCGCTTGCACAGAAAAACTATTTGTGATTCCAAGACCCCATTAATCACATTTCCATTAGCTATGTGACTCTAGGTGTCATTTAGCTTTAGCTAATTCATTGATTATTATTATGACTGATGAATAAATAATTTTCACTCCTCACAATTTTATGAAGTCCACATCTCTGTTTGCCTCATAGCAGCAACTCCCAACATGCTCAGAAGGGTCAACGCTTGAGACCTATCGTTTTGTCTCTTATCACACTGCATGCTTATTTAGGAAGTATTTGCCAGAATCTATACTCCTGGAGGAAAATGCAATTACCAGCCAACAACCATAATTGAGTTTGCAGATACCCTACCTACCACAAGTAGTCGCTGCAGCAGGCAATTGCCCAACGCCAACTCCGCCAACCCGGATGGTCCTGAGCCAATCTGAAACAGAAGAAGGATCTCAGCACACTCAATTTTAACAACCACATGCAAGTCCCTGGGCATTATTATTATGCTGCAATGAGGATTTGAACACGTGGTCGCAATGACACAGCTTTTATGCGAGGCATTGACTTTATCGCTGATCCATTTGGGAGATTCGTAGGTAATTAATTTATTTTTGGGGACTTGCAGGGAAGGGACCCTAGTCATTAATAGGCCAGGGCATTTACTATAGACAGACCAAAAAATATGTTTACTATAGACAGACCTAAAGAAAATATAAATTACAAAAACAAAACACTTAATACCATTATGTGGATATTAATGACCTGTATTTGAATACCTTAAATTTAACATTCTTGCATTTACAATGAACATGTAAATGATATGTAATGCTCTAAAAAAAACTGCTAAAATTGTCTCAAATCGTATGAATGATCCAAACAGGATTGAGCTCTACATACATGCCTGGCCAACATGGTGATGATGTGTAAGTGGCACAGTGAGAGTCGACTGCGGATTTAGTTCACTTGTCCTGACGAGCACTGTCCAGCTAGTTGCTTTAAGCTGTCTAGCTCTAAACAGCAGCAGGGCACTAATTAAAACTTGTGAAAGAAATGAATTTCTGAGAGTGAGAAATAACCTTGTATTAATTAATGTAATGTGTCGGATGTCAGCTTCCGTGACATGCCAGTTAGCTTAACTTAAATATTAATGGCAGTGTGAATTACCAGTGCAATGGTAGTATAACGATGTGCTTTCTATTGACTGTTGCTTTCAACTGGTCACAGCAGACTTTGTTCACCAAGCATCACTGTATGATTACACTATGTAACACAATTTTTGTTCCTGGGTAGTAAGGGTTATTTCGTAATTGCTTATGCCTAAAAAGTATAGAAAATGGCTATTATTCCAATAAACTTTGCTTTTGTGACCAGGACAGTGATATTTTGAAATGTATCTGTTTCCAATGAGAAAACAGGTGAATTTGTGTCTTTTCGTTCACATAAAGTCAGAAAAAAACAACATATGAATCCAAATTAACAACTATTTATACTAAAGTAATATAGAAATGACAACAAAAGATTTAGAAGTGAATAGTTTTTCAAAATTTACAATTAAACTGTAAATCACTTTCACAAATCAGCCCCCAAATGTAGTCTCCAATCATGTTCTTGTTTTACTGTCCTTGATAGCGGCGTTCAAACTCCAGTATATCCTAATGGAACCGCTCGCCTTGCTCCTCCAAGTATGCTCCAATGTTCTTTTGGAATTTATCAAGATGAGCATCAAGGACATGGACTTTGAGGGACATCCTACAGCACATTGTGCCATAGTGCTTCACTAGAGTCTCAACCAGCTCCACATACTTCTTGCCTTGTGATTGCCAAAAAAGCCCTGAACCACTGCAACAAAACTGTTCCAAGTTGCTTTCTCCTTACTTGTGAGCTTCTTGGGGAATTCATTGCACTCTAGAATCTTTTTTATCTGTGGACCAACAAAGACACCGGCTTTGACCTTTGCCTCAGACAGCTTAGGGAAGAAGTCTTCAAGGGACTCGATGGCCGCCGACTCCTTACCTAGAGCTCTGACAAATTGTTTCATAAAGCCCTATTTGATGTGCAGTGGTGGTATCAGCACCTTTCGGGGATCCACCAGTGGGTCCCACTTGACGTTGTCCCTCCCCACAGAGAACTCGGTCAGCTGTGGCCAGTCCCGTCTGTGATAGTGCGCCTTGGTGTCCCTGCTGTCCCAAAGTTAAAGATAGCAGGGAAACTTGGTAAAACCTTCTTGGAGACCAAGCAGGAATGCCACCATTTTGAAGTCTCCTATGACCTCCCAGCCGTACTCATCATGTATCCACTTAGGCAGTTGGAACTAAATTGAACTGGTGGGCTTAAGGCATCTGTATTTAAACTACTACTTATATTATTGGAAAGTTCTAGAAAGTTCTTGAAGTTACTACAAGTGTACTCAGCACTGAATCTATCTGGAATGTTCTGGAAAATAGGTACATTTCAAAATATCACTGCCCTGGTCATAAAAGCAAAGTTTGTGGGGAATAATAGCCATTTTCTGTACTTTTGAGGCATAACAAATTAGGAAATAACACTACCCAGGAACAAAAAAAATTGTTACACCGTGTTATATTTGAGTAAGAAAAGCAGCCTCCATAAAATTAATCTTTACTGACAGTGCTCGGGGGTCAAGTTTGGGGGTGGGGCCAAATTGGCTCACCACCGCCCCTGATGGACGTGCAGACATTGAACAAGGCTGCATCTTAATGCACTGTAGAGAAAAATGAACAGTTTGAGCATATTATTATTCCATTTTCAAAAATTATTAACTTAAAAAAATTTAATCTACATGCCCTGATTTAAATGCAATGTTCATGAGCACTCTCCCAAATCCTAATGTCCGCAGAGAACTTTGAAGCTATCGCTGAAGTTTCTAGCTGCAAGCATAGATAACTGGGACAACCGCCTGAGCAAACTAATGGACTGAATCCTTTCGTATCGTTTTGACATCTGTGCAGCATACGTCATAGATTTGTTGGCATGGCATGCCCACATGGCTTCAACCATCCCAACCGCTTGGTGAATGCGCATGAAATGACTACTAATATTGACTTAGACATTCCTATTAGTGTTCCTATTAGCCTTCACAGTAAACCATTCTATTCAGCAGTAAGGGCGAAGCGAGGTGCCACCTGTATCGTCAATTATCATAGACAGACCTGAACCGATCTGCGTGGGTCTCACAGCGTATGGCATACCTGCAAAAGTATACCTCCGGCGAAGAAACACCTATACAGTCAAGCTATTCATCCAAGCTGGCAGAGACTTCACAATGGCTGTCAGGGTTTGTAAATGGTGCTGTAAAGTGGTATATCTTTTGGCCAAGGGCTTTGCCCCCCCCCCCACCCACTCCCTCTCACTATCACACTCTTGCTTTCAGCACTTTTTCATCAGGAGGAGGGGGATGGGGGGGCACAGCCTTGCAGAAAGTGCACCTCTCTTGCTTTCTTTTTTCACAAACCACTGTAAAGTAATATGTAGCCGAACAAATGTCTTTTGTTCGTCCACCCCCCTTCACTCCCCCCTACACTAACACACACCCCCATCCACACCCTGCCCGTCTCTCTCTCTCTTTTAGCCCTTCCACCATTTTGGCAAAAACAACTCAGAGAGGCTGAATGAAAACAAGTTGGATCAGGCCTCTGCTCTTGGTTTTTGTCTCTTTCCACACTGCCCCAGATCTCTCACAGACAGAGACTAGAAAACTAGAAAAGTGAGACAGGGGTTCTGCAGCTTTCATGCTTTTAATTGTGACTTAAAGTACCTGCCAAGGTGCATGCTGAATGTATGACATCGGGCCTCAGAAATGCTGCGTTGCATTTTCATAAGTCCATTCTCGTTGTCTTCTCTCTCAACATGTGAGCTCTATGAGAAACATGTGTGCTGCAGCTTCAGCCTTGAGATGTGTCAGCTTCTGGCTTTTCAGTAATTCATTTTGCCTACCATGGAAAAAGAGGGAGTCTGCCAGAAATGCCTGTAGCGTTTTATGTAATGTAACTTTTTCACTTTTATGATTTTTGAGATGGATTTCTCAGTCTTTGGTGTGTGTACAGGTTTCAACTATACTTGTGGGGACCAAACCCGATCCTTGCAAGCAGAGGAAAAAGGTTATTTTCGGCATAGGAGTTAAGTTCAGGGTAAAAGTTACAATTGGGGTTAGTGGTTAGGGAGCACACTCAGCTAGCTCAATTTCTCACAGTGGCAAATATTTTGCACTGTTTTCCAAGTTTTTTTTCCCCAGGGTTGCACATTTTCCAAGTTTTTTGCACACCATACTCCACACGTTCAGGGGCAGTTTTTATATAATTGTGAAATTAAACAAAAACTGAAGTTTTATAAATCATATGAAAACTTGGTTCAAGTACAATTGTGAGTTTGTTTGGATAGGTCTCTGCCAACTTTGCACCTAGATTAAACAATATTAGGCAATTCTTTAGAATAAAGTTGGTGAACAGCAAACTTCAAATCATGCAACACATTTTTGATTGGATTTTGGTATAAGCTGTTACTGGGCCAGTCAGGGACATTTACTGTTTTATTCCATAGCCACTCTACTGTAGATTTGGCTATGTGCTTCGGGTTGTTGTCATGCTCAACTGTGAACTTTTCTGTTTCACCATTGTTGTGGAGGGCTGCATGTTTTCTTCAAGACATTTCTATATATTGTTCATTCATTTTCCCTTCTATTACATTCATTAGAAACATCCCCATACCATGATGCTGCCACGACTACACTTGACAGTATGGGTGATGTCCTTTGGGTGAAGTTCCATGTTGGGTTTGCGCCAAATGTAACACTTTGCTTTTAGGCCAAAGAGTTTTGTTTTTGTTAGACCACAGAAATTTTTGCCACATGGCTACAGAATTAAAGACATTGGACAGCCTGATTTAGCAGGGTGTTGGTAGTGCCATACAATTTCCACCTAATAACGGTCTTGACTACGCTCCATATGAATGTTCAGGACCTTTAGAAAAAAAAAATCTGTGTCTTTCCACAACTTTGTCTTTTAGTTTTTAAGAAAGCTCCTTGGTGCTGTTGGATTGGGGTAGGCTTTGCAAATCACTATCCACAGGGGAACCTACAGAAATGGCTGATCTTATCCTAAAATCTTGTGAATCAATGCAATTTACCACAGCCTATGTCAATTAACTTGGGTTGTGATTATGAAGGGGATTGGTTACACCTGAGCTATTTACGGAAGTGAAGTTATATCCAGTCATCACACACTATGTATAATACATCAAGGAATTAAAAAGGTAAACAAATAAGTGGAAATAGGGAATTATCAGTTTGTTTTCGGTAATAATCGGATCTAGCGCCAAAGTCACAAGGATGAAGTATAAAGGTTTCAACTGGGGTGGGGGGGGGGGTCATGGAGAAAGTTCAGACTGGTACAAATCTGATCAGCAGCACAACACGCTGTTCTTGACATTCACAACCATCTGTAGCATAACTGTTTTGTAGCTACTTGTCCCCTAACAACAACCACCACCCACAATGTGATGCCCCAGTAGCAGTCAAACCAAATATAGCAAAGGTAAGTATGCATATACGTGACAATAACATGCGTCAGCCCGACTTCAGTAACAGCCCTACTTATAGATTAACATTTGACCCTACAATATTCATTGTAAAGTTTTTGACAGTTAAGGTTAGGCTAATGATTCTGACTAATTAAGGTAACAACTAACATTTGGGATATGTTGTAAATTGTAACAACATTAAGATTAAAATTCTGTATTGTTTCCTACTTTTTAACGGCTAAAGTTTGGAAAAAATAGGCTAATATCATAACAGACTTGCACAATGTAATGCTTTAAAGGGGAATAACAACAAATATAGAAGATTTTTCTAAGTTCATAAATTGCTTGAAGTCATTTTTGGACTGTCACTCAGTAAGCACACAAGCCATCTATTGAGATGTTAGAAAAAATAAACTTTAAAACCCATGACATACATTTATCACATAAAATGTATGTGGCATGTACCACACTCAATTGGAATTCCCCAATTTAGCCTTTTTCTGGTGTGACAGAACATCAGCTTTTCACATAATATTTATTTTGCAAAGTTCTATCAAATTGCATTAGTGGGGGAGATCAATGTAGCAGTCATATGTTGCACTCGAACTAGATATTAAGAGTTGCGAACAGACAGGCAATACAGCACTCACTTCAAGAAAAATGTTAGAAATTTGTCGTTATTCTCCTTTAAGCTGTGAACATCCACTATGAACAACAGTTTTTAAGGCCAATATAGCCCTGGACTAGTGTAAACAATCAAAGTAAATTTGAAGTGATCCCTCTGATTTTATGTTGTGCCTCAACTTGCAGGCCAGTAAATATATATGTTGCACAACTGTTCAGGAATATTTATCTGTTTCTGAACGCAAACAGGGCGCAAAATAATGTAAATTGATTTATAGGGAGAGTTCCACCCCTTCTGGGTTTGCCTTCTTTGTCTCTAAGTTTGTTAAATCAGTCCTATTGATCCTTTTTCTCTGGGCCTCTGTCCAGCCACGCTACCCATCTGCTCTGGGCTGTTAACAAGATGCGGATGTGTGGCACTGTCCCTATAGACTTGCTCATATAACCTGCTGGTCAGGTTTGAGCCTTACAGATCTAGGATTTCTATTTGACCACTCTCTTGTCATTTAGAATGCAGATGACTCGTGACTTACATCAATTCATTGAAAACCAGCAATAACAATAACAGTATTTTGGTTTCATGTAGCCTAATTTCTGACAGCTAATAGGCTAACTACCAATCAAGTAACATAAGAGACTAAACGGTCAAATCCTGGGGCAGGATTATTTTTGCTATGAAAATACCATTCAATTTAGGATCCTGCATTTGTATCAAGTAAGGCAAATCGATTACTAACTAGACTACCAGTGATGGGTCTGAGTTCTAACACCAAAATCCCCTTATTCAACCTTCTGCTCACCAATAGGACTGTCCTGGGGGAATATAATTGTGATCTGCTGGTGTTACCAGATATTTGAGTTTATTGACTAAATTGCAAATGTTACATTTATTAGATATGCAAAGATTTTTCCAAGCATTGGTTCAAATCCAGCACATTGCTCTATCACCAAAAACACTATCCTCTAATTTTCCTGACAGTTTCAAGCCATAAAGCAAGTGCATAGACTTACTGGCATAGTATAATTTCTTGGCAAGGACACTTTTCAATAAAATGTTGGTATATTTTTACTTTATAATTTTCTATAAACAACCCAAAATTGTAACTGTTACATGCATCTACTAATTCTCCCAGGGTTAAAGTAGACATACTCCCCTCTTATCAATGTCAGTAGGAAAAAAAAAACGACAACACATACACCACTCATGTATGCAGCGAATCTTGGAAGCACATCTCATGCAGTAGCTTCTCCCTTTTCAGATCTTCCTGTGCCACTGAAATGTGTGCATAGCTTAGGGCCAATTCATGCTAACAACAGTTGACCAGGCGCGTATCTACAGTTGAGGACACTGAGGTCCCACCCTCTGTATTTTTTTTACGTTTATATTTTACACAGGAAATAAAAATGTTTAACCGATTTAAAAAAAGCCCCCCCTAAATAAATCAATATATCAGTCAATATATTTTCTTCGTGATTACTTTTTCCGTCAACCGTTCCATCGCATCTAAACTCCTTACAAATTGTATTGAAATTGTATAGAATCATGTTCATTTGATTTGGCGGCATGTTTGGTTGAGTTTGATGCTTTGAACCTAACTTGCTCATCTGAAGCGACCTTTCTTCTGTAAATAGTAGCGTCTCCCTACTAGCCGCCACCCCCATTATCGGACGTTTCTAGTGGTCGGAGTAGTAAATCCTCTCAAGTTCAAAATGTAATAGCACTGGGAAGCAAAGGTAAGTTTTGCTAGTCAGTATACTCTTTCAGCTAGCCCACCACCATTTTTATAGAAAAGTATGGAGGTTAAAACATTTGTTGAGATCTTAAAAATGTCATGTATGGGAAATTTTTAGACAAGTTGCAGTTCGTGAAATTCGACTTGCACGACAGACCAGACGTCATTTAATATCAAAGTGATCAGTCTTTTTTTCAGTACTGGAAGGCAAGAAAGCTATAGCTACAACTTTCTAGTAAACACTTCAGAGGACACTAAGATCTGTCATTTGAAATACAAATAAAAATCAATTGTATTGTTATTCAACAAAATAGTAAGGTGGCCAATAATTGGGAACGGTGGCCGATAATGGGGCCATTTTATAGCTACGTCACTAACCAACTAATGAAAATATTAATTTTCCATTAATGACGTGCTAGCTAACATTTGTATGTCACTAATAATCATCATAAACAGTGATGACTTGATGAAATGATTACTCGTACAAGATGTTTTTCAAAATTGATGATGGATAGGCGATAATGGGGGTTCGAGATGATTATGTTATGTTCAATTCTTATGTTATGTTCAATTATGTTATGTTCAATTCAATTATGTTATGTTCAATTCTTCGGTTTCAACAGAACGCAGTTGCAAAACTGCGTGTTTCACAGATTCATGTTTGTTTGGGTTTGAAGTTAACGTATTGCAACATATTCTGTTCAGAGGAAGGGAGATCCGGTTATTTAATGTTTATTTTTTTTAATTATGATAAATTTTTTTAATGATTTTGTTACGAGATGAATGGGCTAATGACTAAATCTGTTTTGAAATGATTCAGAGAAATCTCGTTTAGAAACAGAATATGTACTGTATGTGGATGTTCATATAGTTGACAAAAGCCATTTTTGTGCCTTTTGTTGGTGTTGGATGGATGAAAACAGAGTCAACTTTAATTTCTTTATTTGGATAGAATTAAGTCATTAGATCAGTGTCTAACACAAAATATGAGACAGGTATACTTTTAGCCAACCTTGACCGAAAATAACCTTATTTTAATAGATTGTACACCCGTTGTTACTCTAAAAATACATGATGAAAATATATTTTGGGGAGTATGCCCTGACCCCCCAAAATGAGGCTTAGCCCCCCATTCATGAATTTCTAGTGACATCCTTGGCTACAAGCTTGGAAAACCTGTGTGTAGGGAGTTACATTCTTCTCTGCAGATCCTCTCAAGCTCTGCCAGTGGGCGTCGCTGCGTTGCCATTTTCATGTCTCCCCAGAGTTGTTTGATCGGGTTGAGGTCCGGCTTCTGGCTGGGGCACTTAAGGACATTCACAGAATTGTCCCGAAGCCAGTCCTGCATTGTCTTGGCTGTGTGCTTAGGGTTCTTGTCCTGTTGGAAGGTAAACTTTTGCCCCAGTCTGAGGACCTGAGTGCTCTGGAGCAGGTTTTCATCAAGGATCAGTCTGTACTTTGCTCCGTTCATCTTTCCCTCGATCCTGGCTAGTCTCCCAGTCCCAACTGCTGAAAAACATCCCCACAACATTATGCTGCCCCCACCATACTTCACTGTAGGGATGGTAACTGGCCAGGTGATGAGCAGTGCCTGGTTTCCTCTAGAAATGATTCTTGGCATTTAGGGCAAAGAGTTTGATCTTGGTTTGTTCATGGTCTTGGTCTTGTTTTATCATGGTCTGAGGTCCATTAAGTGCCTTTTGGCAAACTCGAAGCTGATTGGTGGAGTGCTTCATGTGACTACCTCATTAAGCTGGTTTTAGAGAATGCAAAGAGTGTGCAAAGCTGTCATCAAGGCAAAAGGTGCCTACTTTGAAGAATGTAAAATATAAATGTATTTTGATTTGTTTAACACATTTTGGTTACTACATGAGTAACACATATACATCTCCGTTTCCAAAAACGTTGTGAGGTTTTGTAAAATGTAAAGAAAAACAGAATGCAATTATGTGCAAATCATTTAAACCCTATATTGAAGAGAAAACGGTACCAAGACAAGATATCAAATGTTGAAACTGAGATATATTATTGTTACTTGGAAAATACATGCTCACTTTGAATGTGATGCCAGCAACACGTTTCAAAAAAGCTGGGACAGAGGCACCAATAGGCTAGAAATGTTGTTTAATGCTAAAATAACTAAACCTGGTGGAATATCACACAATTAATTAGGTCAATTGGCCACAGGTCAATAACATGATTGAGTATTAAAAGATAATTCCAGAGAGGATGGGCATGTCAGAAGTGAGGATGGGGAGGGGTTCACCACTCTATGAAAGACTGTGCAGGCAAATAGTGCCACAATTCAAGAATAACGTATCACAATGTAAAATTGCAAAGAGTTTAAGGATCTCATTATCTACAGTGCACAATACCATTAAAAGATTCAGAGAATCTGGGGTAATCTTTATACACAAGGGACAAGGGCGAAAACTAATATTGGATGGCCCTGATCTTCGGGTCCTCAGGTGGCAATGCATTAAAAACAGACACAATTCTGTAGTGTGAACACAGTACGTCGCTGCATCCACACATGCAAGTTAGAACTCTACCATGCAAAGAAGAAACCATACATAAACAACATCCAGAAACACCACTGCCTTCTCTGGGCCCAAGCTCATTTTAGATGGAAAACTGTCCTGTGAGTGGAAAAAAGTGGAAAACTGTCCTGTGGTCTGACAAATTAAAATTTGAGATTATTGTCAGGGTGCTGCATAATCATGGGTGCTGCATCCTCTAGGCTAAAGAGGGAAGGGACCATCCGGCTTCTTATCAGCACACAATGCAAAACCCAGCATCCGTGATGGTATGGGGGTGCATTAGTGCACATGGCATGGGTGACTTGCAGTTCTGTGAAGGCACCATTAATGCTGAACAATATATACAGGTTTGGAAGCAACATATGCTGCCAACCAGACAACGTCTTTTCAGGGAAAGCCTTGCTCATTTCAGCAGAACAATGCCAAACCACGTTATGCACGTATCCCAACAGCATGTCTCCGTAGTAAAAGTGTCCAGATGCAAAACTGGCCTGCCTGTAGTCCAGACCTGTCCCCTCTTGATATTTGGCGCATTATGAAATGACAAATACAGCAAAGGCAACCCCGAACTGTTGGTCAGCTGAAAGCTTATATCAAGCAAGAATGGGACAACATTACAATTATATCTACATATACGTTTTAGTCACATTTGCAACATGAAAAAATCTGACCAACAAAGCTCTGCAATCAGCAAAAAACATGCTCAGGTAGCCTCTTGCCCTGTCAAAGTATTAGCTGTTGCTTTGAGCAAAAAGGGTAGATAGTTGGCTAGCGTAAGGCCACGGCACACAGCAGAGATTGTAGACCTAGCTCCCACTTGGCACTCATCTTACCTCTAATCATGCTGGGTTTTAAGGACCACCCAATGCTTATCGTTTTGTTTTATTTAATTGCTAGTCGCTAGACGCTAGCTGTTGAGCCTAGTGAAAAATCACCCTCAACAGGTGCACTTACTTAATTCCTTAAAATGACCAGTTAATAATAAAAATATGTTCTATATTCAGTAGTCTCTGGAGCAAGGAGGTGGCTTTGGTTTGGCTCTTGGACACCCACATGCTGATCTACAATTGTAAGGGTAAGCACAGTACACAAGTTGCAAAATGGACAATGAAGTTAAAAAAAATATTTTCCCAAATACAGTTGTGCTCAAAAGTTTGCATACCCTTGGAGAACTGGTAATATATGTACCATTTGTAAAGAAAACATGAGTTTTCTTGATTGAGTTCAAAAGACTGCACACCCTTAGTTCTTAATACTGTGTATTGCCCCCTTTAGCATCAATGACTGCGTACAGTCTTTTGTAATAGTTGTCTATGAGGCCCCAAATTCTTGCAGGTGGTATAGCTGCCCATTCGTCTTGGCAAAATGCCTCCAGGTCATGCAAAGTCTTTGGTCGTCTTGCATGAACCGCACGTTTGAGATCTCCCCAGAGTGGCTCGATGACATTAAGGTCAGGAGACTGTGATGGCCACAGAACCTTCACCTTTTTCAGCTGTAACCACTGGAGGGTCAGCTTGACCTTGTGCTTAGGGTCATTGTCATGCTGGAAAGTCCAAGAGCGTCCCATGTGCAGCTTTTGTGTGGAAGAATGCAAATTGTCTGCCAGTATTTTCTGATAACTTGCTGCATTTATCTTGCCATCAATTTTCACAAGATTCCCCGTGCCTTTAGAGCTCACACACCCCCAAAACATCAGTGAGCCACCACCATGCTTCACAGTGGGGAAGGTATTCTGTTCACTATAGGCCTTGTTGACCCTTCTCCAAACATGGCGCTTATGGTTGTGACCATAAAACTCTATTTTGGTCTTGTCACTCCAAATTACAGTGTGCCAGAAGCTGTGAAGCGTGTCAAGGTGTTGTCAGGCATATTGTAACCAGGCTTTTTTGTGGCATTAACGCAGTAAAGGCTTCTTTCTGGCATCTTGACCATGCAGCTCATTTTTGTTCAAGTATCGTCGTATTGTGCTCCTTGAAACAACCACACCGTCTTTTTCTAGAGCAGCCTGTACTTCTCCTGAGGTTACCTGTGGGTTTTTCTTTGTATCCCCAACAATTCTTCTGACAGTTTTGGCTGAAATCTTTCTTGGTCTACCTGACCTTGGCTTGGTATCAAGAGATCCCCAAATTTTCCACTTATTAATAAGGGATTGAACAGTACGAACTGGCATTTGCAAGGCTTTGGATATCTTTTTATATCCTTTTCCATCTTTATAAAGGTCTATTACCTTGTTACGCAGTTCTTTTGACAGTTCTTTTCTGCTCCCCATGGCTCAGTATCTCGCCTGTTCAGTGCATCCACGTGAGAGCTAACAAACTCATTGACTATTTATACACAGACACTAATTTAAAAAACCAATGTGTCACCTTGTGTGTATGTAACATGGCCAAACATTCAAGGGTATGTAAACTTTTGATCAGGGTGATTTCTGTTATCATAATGATTTAAAAAGGAGCCAAATAACTATGTGATAATAAATGGCTTCATGTGATCACTATCCTTACATAAAAGACAGGTTTTTTTGCATGATCAGTCATATTTTCAAAATCAATGCCAAAATGTCACACTTTCTGCCAGGGTATGCAAACTTATGAGCGCAACTATAATAAAATTATACTAAAATTAATACTTTTTCCCCATCTTCTGGAAACAAATAGGCAAAGCATTAAATAATTAAACAAATCATTAGTTTTTTCCACATTAATGGAAAACATTTTGTAGCATCAGCTTTATTGCACAACAACACTGAAGACAGTTTCATTGTCATATCAAATTATCTACCATTATTTTTTGGGGAAAGCTACATAGGTTCCACAACTCCAAAATGTACAACTAAGCTATCATAACATTAATCTTAAAACAATTGCATATGTTGACTTTGCCCTCACAGAATTCAGTGACTTGGACCTGTATGTATTAAACAAAACTGAACTGGGTTATGATGCTGCTAATATGTCCAGTGTAAAAATATTTACACTGTAAATTGTTAGGTGACAGTTTACAATTTACAGTGTAAATGTTTTTATAGCAGATGCAAATCACGTTTTGTCTAAATGATGCTAACATAATGTGAATAGACCCTTTTTCAGCAAGTTTTCTGTTTGTTACATGGCTAGTTATCTAGAATGACTTAGGCTGGCTAAATGTTGTTGTTTGTTATCAAACCAAAAAGTTGCATTTCATGAGATGATTCATTTTAATTATTATTAACTTAGATCATTTCTGTACAATTCTGAATAAAAGCAATTCTGAATGTGATTAAACGGAAAGGCAACACATTTATACTAAATAAATATTCCTATATTTATATAACATACATATTTCAACCACAGGTCGACAGCATTCCGGTCTTTATAAGGTTATAGGTTAGGGTGGTTTTCTGTGTGTGTGTGTATGTGTGTGTATGTGTGTGTGTGTGTGTGTGTGTGTGTGTGTGTGTGTGTGTGTGTGATGCAATGCCAAACTAATATTCAGACTTACAGAGGTACCTAAGTCTAATGCTTTGTCAGCCCCAGCTGGGCAGTTGAAGAGGATTTCCACCCAGAAACCTGGCTTTTAGCTGGACCATATTTACATGCAGATTTCAAATGGTTCATTCCAGACTCCTGTGGCTCTTACTGCAGGGCCCTGAATGGGCTGCGACAGTCAATAGCATTGATCTGATAATAGGCAATCTTAACCCCACCTGACGGCCTGATGTTTTATAGCCATAATTTAACCCTTTATTGTCTTGTAACACAGCGTGAACAGATGTGTTTACATAGCCTTTATTACATGTCATTAACAATCAGTAAACTATGAATAAGTCCTGTCAGAATGGGCCCCCGAGGTATGGCTGGAGTTACCTGCAACCTAAAGGGTTTTTAGCTGGTTTGCCTCCACCACCACAGCATAGTAATTCTGTGGATCCCAGAAAACTCAAAATAGTAGCTAGGGCCTATTTTTGTACCATTCATTGAACTGAATAGTAACACAAACATAGGGTTACTATTTGCAGTTTGATTATGTAGTTAAAATTTAGAAACATTCAGTTCAGATATTCTTTATACTTTTTCACCATCTCAGCATTTTAGTAAGGTGCACACCATTTGAGTTGTATACCACTGTAGTTGTATATCTAGTTTACAAAACAACTTCAAAACTATGTTTACTTTGTGTACAACATCCTAGACAAAACATTGGCCGAGGAGTTGTACATTATTTGGGGGGGGTATCCTTTGAACAAGCTGTGTGCCAAATTATTTATTTTCTTGTGTGCAACATTATTGGCAGAGCTGCTGTAATTGTTTCAGATTTCAGGAACTCAAACTATTGCAACCTTGCAGTGACAGCTTAACACTGTAAACAGTGTAGACCTTACAGCCCTGAATATGTTAGGCACTCCCCTAAGTTTAACATTGTAAACAGTGTAGGCCTTACAGCCCTGAATATGTTAAGCATTCCCCTAAGTTTCATATTGTAAACAGTGTAGGGCTTATAGCCCTGAATATGTTAGGCACTCCCCTAGATTTGTTTGTTTTTGTGTGAGTGTTTGTGGGGGTATAGTTTTGTAAAGAAGAGGGCCTGTGTGTGTATTGTGTGTGTGTTCGCAAGTGACTACAATGTGTGTTTGACTGTAGATTCGAGTCAGAGAAACAGTGGAGAAAGAATGGAGAAAGTGGTGGGAGAGGTTTGATATCAATGTTTGCTCTGGCTCCAAGCCAACAGGCTCTTCTGTTTTTCTCTGCTGGTGATGATAAATGGCGGCTGGAGAAACAGAGTGTGTGTGTGTGTGTGTGTGTGTGTAAGAGAGAGAGAGAGAGAGAGAGAGAGAGAGAGAGAGGGGAGAGGGGGAAGAGACAGGAAGAAAACAGGAGTTTCAGAGTTTCGAAAAGAAGACAAGTGGTACAGTGAAAAATAAAGAAGAGGGGAGACAAAAAGTGAGATGGTAGAAGCTAAGACTCTAATATTGCCAGCCCTGGATGGCCAACCCATTCCAACTCTCCTCATGCTTACTCTCCCCTCTTTTTTGTCATGTCATTTTCTGTATCAATTTTCCAGTTTCATCCACTTTTCATTTCTTCTGCTTTTTATGCTCACCCTCTTTTTAAAGGACTATAGGAAACATTATATTTCTCATCAACCAAAGTGGAACTTTTACTTTGAAACTAATTGGAAAGGTGCAGAATGATTGCTCATTGGGTGGCCCAGGGTGCAACTAGCTTTTAAAGAAAAACAGATTGTTTTTCATCTTGCCAGCTCAGGGATCGAATCTAACAACCTTTTGGTAACTGGTCAGGTGCTCATTTTTTAAACCTTTTTCCTTATCAACCCTCCTGTATGAAATGTATTTTCTTGCCTTCTATTATTCCCAGCCTTTTTCTCTTTTCCCCTTTCCTTCTTGTCTCCCCTCTGTTCTGTTTCACAAGCACTCCGAGACCTGTTGCAAACATTACAGCACATTCCAATTTTCCATGACAGTGTGTCATAATCAAACCATCTGTAGCAATTTAGTAAAACAATGATTACTTGCAGTGAGTGATTTGTCCTGTGGTCCAGTGTTTCGAACTTGATAAGAACATGGTACTTACATTGCTAGGGTTGTGGTTTTGATTCCCAAGGGGTGCCAACATGAAAAAATGTAATTTATTCACTCACTGCTGTAAGTTCTTTAGATGAGAGGATCTTTTCAAAGATTTAAATGTATTGGCTATCCAAATAATTGATTGGTTTCTGTGAGTCAACTTGGTGAATATGCACTTGTCTAAAGTCAAATGTCACGTTAGAATATTTTGTAATCTTGAGGGTGTTTGATGGATGTTTTTATAATAACCTGGTTTGAAAAAGTTCATGGGCCCGGTAAATTGGCTCAGAATAGTTCAGGTTATGTTAAAAGGAAGAATTGCTCGATGAGATGTTCTTTGGAAGACGTGACTAGATCTTCTACACTCCCAAGCCTGCCGGAGGTTGTTGTGCTGAGGTAAGGCCATGAACATGAATTGTACTTAAAGAAATTGAAAACAACTAAACAAAATCTTTACCATGTTACAAAATAAATCTCAGCTGGCTTTTTTATCCAAAGATGTTTTTTCCATTTCATGTCATACACTGCGTGCACAATTATTTGGCAAGTGAGTATCCTGATCGTATTACTATTTCTGTGCACTTTTTCCAACTCCAAACCATCTAAACTTGAATGCTCATTGGATTGAATCATTTTCAGGTGATATGTATTTGTGTAATGAGGGAGGGAGGGTGTGGCAACAGTGAATAACACCTTATATCAAGGTGTGCATAATTATTAGGCAGCTTCATGACCTCAGGTAAAATGGGCCAAAAAAGATATTTAACTGACACTGAAAAGTCATAAATTGTAAAATGCCTTTCAGACGGATGCAACACTTTTGAAATAGCTAAACTATTCAGGTGTGACCACTGTACACTCAAACGTTTTGTTGTAAATAGTCAACTGGGGTGCAAAAAATGCATGGAGAAGAAAAGACGCAAATTAACTGCAAAAGACTTGAGAAGAATTAAACGTGAAGCTACCAGGAACCCATTATCTTCCAGTGCCACCATATTCCAGAACTGCAACCTACCTGGAGTGTTCAGAAGTACAAGGTGTCAAGTGCTCAGAGACATGGCCAAGGTCAAGAAGGTTGAAAAAAGACACCTCTGAATAAGATTCACACATTAAAGCATATAGATTGGGCAAAGAAATACCTGAAGACAGATTTTTCAAAGGTTTTATGGACAGATGAAATGAGAGTGACTCTTGATGGACCAGATGGATGGGCCTGTGGCCATCACTAATGGACACAGGGCACCACTTCGAGTCAGGCGCCAGCAAGGTGGAGGAGGGTTACTGGTATGGGCTGCTATCATTAAGGATGAGGTAGTTGGACCTTTTCAGGTTGAAGATGGACTGAAACTCAACTCCCATACCTACTGCCAGTTTCTGGAAGATACTTTCTTCAAGCAGTGGTTCAGGAAGAGGTCCTCAGCATTCAAGAAGGCCATGTTCTTTATGCAGGACAATGCTCCATCACATGCATCCAAGTACTCCACTGCTTGGCTAGCAAGCAAGGGCCTCAAAGATGCCCGAATAATGGGCCTGTCCCCCTTCCTTACCTGACTTAAATCCTATTGAGAACTTGTGGACCCTTCTCAAACGTGAGATTTACAGTCAGGGAAGACATTAGACCTCTTTGAACTGTGTTTTGGAGGCTGTGGTTGCTGTTTCAGCGAAAGTTGATCGTGAACATATCAAGACACTGACAGACTGCATGGATGTTAGGCTCATGGCAGTTATTGAAAAGAAGGGTGGCTATATCGGTCACTGAATATTTTTGAAAGGCCAGAAATGTTATTTAATTTTCATTTTGTGTTACTTATTTGTTGTACTTTAAAAATTGAGAATAAACAAGTTGAAGAAATTATTTTTGTAATTTGGTTGCCTAATAATTCTGCACACTAATTGTTGCCTAATAATTGTGCACAATTATTATTCCCCTGAGAAAGATCAAAACTAATTTTTCCTTTGTTGAACATTCAGGTTTGAGGTTTAATGATATTTTGGATTGACTGAGAGCATTGTGTTTGTTCAACAATAAAATAAATCTTGAGGAATATGATTTGCCTAATAATTGTGCACGCAGTGTATGGTCTCAGACATTTGAATGATTTTCCTGAACTTTATGTTCATTCTAGTCACAGCTTGTAAATTTTACATTCAAATTTAAAGATGATTGCCAACAGACATACTATGGTAATATCTTTGATTTTCTGCATAATTAATTTACAGACATATTAAACCTACAGGTCAGGGGGCTGAGGATGCTCCAACAGTCTGGACCGATTCCTCCGAAGCAACAGCCTTTTGAGTATTGTGCCGTAATTATTAAGCTGTAATTAAAATGGCATCATACGCCGTAATCTGGAGAAGGCACCATGGATGGCATCATGCTGCATAATTAAAATGTCAAGCCATGTCGTAATTCTTATTGCAGTTACGATGAGCAGTGGTGTTTTATTTATAGTTTGGGTTTGAAAACTGACTCTTCAGGAGTCATATGAATCTTCAGGATTTTTTGAACTTAATAAATTATTTCAACAGGCAACTTCATTGTTATTTCACATTACAAAGCAGGCAGTTTGGCACATGATATATTTGCACACTATCTTTCTTTAACCTAAAAAAGGAAATTCAATCATGCTGCCTGGTTTTCTCAGTAAATCTCTTTTACTATATCCACCCAGTTGAAAACCCAGCCAGTAGCCCTTTACGCCAGGCCTCATCCGAGCTCACCGTAGTCGGTGTATACAATGGTATTGCATGTGGTGTGTGCTCTCTCCACCCGTCCACCCTGACCTTTGGCAGCTGTCTGATCCATAGAGACCAACAGATACAGGTGCCAGGCAGAAGTTCAGGCGTACATTGCTTTGTTGGTCTGTTCAGCTAAATGCAGAGCAAATCCCAGGAATGCTTGTATGGGAGATCCACGGGGCAGATATGTGTATGTTGTTTACCTTCTCTCAACCTTGACCCACAGGCCTATCAGTCACCGGCCAACTATGGGGGAATTCAGAGGGTAATGTGATTGACGTCGTACACGCGCAGCCCTCAAGTTCTGCAGCTGCAGCAGTGTCATGAATGCAACAAGTGGTCACTTCGCCGGCTTTTGCACGCACATATTTTTTTTCACACAAGCTGAAAGCATTGCGTGAGCATATACAGACGCGTTCTCACAAACAGCAATCGACTTGTCTTTAGTACAATTGTCTTTCATGGCAGTGACCACAACCCAATCCAGTCGCGTTTAAAGACTTGTTGCCTTGGTGTGACTTTGGAAGTGGGGGAAAAAAACCTGAACAACGACTTCATAGAGCGCAGCCACACCGCAATTAGTTCTGCCCCCCCTCCCCGACCCACATTTGTACCAGCTTTGAACGGCCTCCTTCAAGTTCAGGCTCTGTTCAAAAGGCAAGGGGGAGGGGAATTCGGCCTGGCTAATTGGAAACCACATCTAACAGCTAACCATTTCTGATGTCAGATGGAGACCCAGATGCGACTTGGGTAGATGAAAGCAATTCAGTATTAATTGAATTTGGGTTTTAGGGGTGGGGGTGGTCCAAGAAATGGCTGGCACTGAAGTTTAATGATATGTACATGGGGTGCAGGATGGTGTGTGGGGGTAAGATAAGTAAAGATAAGAGACAAGTTTTTGAGTACTATAGCCCAGGTAGTCCTGTGCTCTTGGCTTCACAAAACGCAATCAACCCACCAACCCCCTTCTGACTAGCCCAGAATAGTAGTCATGGGGTAAAGAGCCTATTCATATTGGTGAGGCAGGGACATAATAATTATATTTAAATAATATGTGACCTAGTGTAGTCCTAAACCTGTTCTGCTTTGGTATAAAATCAACAAAGTAGGCTATATGCCTAATTTGCTTCCACCTATGGAAGTTAGCGGAATAATGCCCACAACTGTTAATATCAAAAATGCTGTAACTTTTGGTCAACCAGCTTCCAAAAGCTGTAAAAACAAAAAATATAAGAAACCGATTTCAATATTCAAAATGATTCCCTACACTAGTTACTGCTTTTTTTCTCGCTTGAACATAAATTGAGTGAACTGTATAGAATTTTAGTCATCAGACAAAGAGCAAGGGGTTTTGCTGCCGCAAACGGAAAGCAAAATCGCTTGCTTATGGAAGAGATAATCACAGATTGAGATAATCACAGATGGAAGAGAGGGTGGGTGTCATTTTTTCATTTGCCATCAGAAAACCTGTGCTCCTACAGTTGGCCAAAAACATATTGTTTTCAAACATTCAATATTTTGTGTGTGGCATTGTCACGGTCAAAGGGAGGCAGGACACGAGGCGCAGAGCGAGAGTAGGGAAACATCCTTTTATTATTAACCACAAAAACAACAAAAGGAGAGGCAAACTGAGGCATAACACACAAACAATGATCCACAACATAAACAACCAAACGGGCAACTTAAATAGGGTCCCCAATTAGAGGCAACGCGAGGAAGTTTTAGTAAGCGTTTGTTTGCACAGAAAGGACTACATAACATAAGAATAAATACAAATAAACATGAAAAGTAGCAAGAATTCATTGTGTTGTGTAATAAGTAATTGAAATCTTGAGAGATAACTAGAAACATATCATCAAGAAATTTCAATTTCTGTCTTAAAGTCCTCTTGTCCAGCTCAAATGGAAACCTTTCTTGAATGGTTCTGTTTAGAGACAGAGACAAATGAAGACCAAGGGTTGTGCATTTTCTTATATTTCAGTTTGCAACAGAACGTCATATGCCAAGGCAGCTTGGCGATGAATGTTCTTGTTCTGTAGCATGAATTTGCTGTATCACAGTAGTCACTAGACAGTAAACATATTGTTTTATGATGGCATTAAACTTTAAACATTTGTTTGCAGACCACCATAATCCAGTGACGAAGTAGGTAGCTATCGAGCTAGCAAACCATAGACATCAGTTCCTTCTGCCGAGTAATCAAAGCTGTGGAAAAGCAATGCAAGATATTGGGGGAAAAGGACAGTGTGTTCCGTGTCCTGGATATGAGCTAGCCACTTCTCTCGTCGTAACATCATTATCTGCTCTGCCTAAAATATATTACTCAAAGGACGGGGGCAAATGACACTGGTGTCCTAACTCTTCTAACTAGGTAGCTGTTTCCCTCACTGTAACCACGTTATTAGAACAATGTGGAAACGAGGGCATGGAGAGTTACAGTAGATGGAAAGAAACTGTTCCTGAGGCTGCTAGTGCGAGAACGGAGAGACCTGTACTGCCTGCCTGATGGGAGGAGGGCAAACAGTTTGTTGCATGGATGTAAAGTGTCCCTGGTGATTCCACACACCCTGTGCAGACACCGCTTATACTGGAAGTCTACGATGGCTGGTAGCTGGGTACCTGTGATGTGCTGGCTGGTTTTCAACACCCGTTGCAGGGCTTCCGGTCGGCTACAGAGCAACTACCAAACCACACTGTGGCGCAGTTAGTCAGAATGCTCTTGATTGTGCAGCGGTAAAAGTTCATAAGGATCTTGGAAGACAGATGGGCCTTCTTCAGCCTCCTCAATAAGTACAGGCACTGCCATGCCTTTTTGACCAGGGCTGAGGTGTTGAGGGACCAGGAAAGGTCCTCGGCGATGTGAACACCCCGGAATCTGAAGCTGGACACACTCTCCACCTCAGTGCCATCGATGAGAACTGGGGCGTGACTGCAGCCTATAGATTTCCTGTAATCCACAATGATGCTCCTTGGTCTTCTATGCATTGAGGGCCAGGTTGTTATCAGCACACCATGCCGCCAGGCACTTGTCCTCCTCCCGTAGGCTGACTCGTCATTGTCACTGATCAGGCCTACCACCATGGTGTCGTCTGCGAACATGACGATGGTTTTGGAGCTGTGTACAGGAACGCAGTTGTGGGTGAAGAGGGAGTACAGGCGGGGGTTCAGCACGCAGCCTTGTTGAACACCAGTGTTCAGTATCAGGGTCGAGGAGGTGAAGTTGTCTAACCTGACAGACTAGTGCATGTTGGTTAGGAAGTTGCAGAGTGTAAAGTTGTGGAGATGGCATCCTCTGTAAACCTGTTTGACCAGGAGGCAAACTGGTAGGTTCGCCTCGGGGTGTTGGGAGGAGGCAGGACTTAAAGTGGGCCATAGCTAGTCTTTCGAAGCACTTCATGATCATGGGGGTGAGTGCGACAGGTCAAAAGTCATTCAGGCTAGATGCAGACAACTGCTTCGGCACTGGCACAATGGTTGCAGTCTTGAAGCACGTCGGGACAACTGCCTGGGCTAGTGACAGGTTGAAAATGGGGGGGGGGGGGGG